>VDFB02162371.1:0-11584 GCA_007258455.2 Sequoia sempervirens | reverse complement strand
AGTGCACACTTTTTGTTCCTCGAGCATGACCCATTTGCTTCAATTAGCCTTGGATCGCCATCATTGTAGGAATGAAACAAATGATTCATTCTTTCCTTGTTTCAGAGTTGAGAGCTCCTCTAGACTAACATCCATGGTGATATTGCATGCGTAGCTTTTGATGAATGCGTCTATGATTTCTTGGAATGTCTTGATGCCTATAGGTAGGCGACATAACCATTCCATGGTGTGGCAAGCCAAACTCCTAGGAAATAGCTACATCAGATAGGTATCGTCATACACAACTTCCATGCAATGAACCTGGAATTCCCTGATGTGATCTTCAAGGTTTCCTATCCCACGATACTTATCGAATTTGGTGATCTCAAATCCCTTCTAGAATGGTTTCATTACAAGGCTTCTGCCAAATGGATAAGGACACGAGTTGCTTGGTGTTTTCGTGGTTCACCCTGATTGAAGGTCAAGCACTTGTTGCGAGAGCAACCTGATTTGTGTTGTCACATCATTTTGTGGATCAGGGGGTGGGATGAAAGTGTTTTGTGGTGGTTCGATTGTCAGTGGGATGGGTGGATTGGTTGGTATGTTGATGGATGATGTTTGCATATTCTGCTAAGCCAAGTATGCTTGCAACTGTTGTTGTACCAACAATGCTTGTTGTTGGTCCCATTGCTAAGCTTCAAGGTTGCCCTTTGTTGTTGAGCTTGCTAATTGCTGTTTTTCCTCTATTTTTGATATTTCTTTAGAAGTTTGCTTATATGCTTGTTGTTTAGATGCAGGTGGTTGGTTGTGCATGATATTGCTTTGTGCTTGATATTGAGCTTGCCTGAGTGCAGTTGAGCTTAGCTGATTGAACCTTTGTGCTTGTGTAGCTTGTGCAGGTTGGGATGCTTGGGAAGCTTCTTGTTGTTGTTGTAATAAGGCTTGGGCTTGTGCAGTCTATTGCACTTGTTGTGCGACTTGGGCAGCTAGTTGTGCAGCTTGTTAAGCAGCTAATTGCACGACTTGTTGCTTTTGTACTTGCATGAATTCCTTTTTATAAGTATCTTGTTGAGCGAATTGCAATGTCATACTGTATTGGATTGATATATTGGAGCTTGGTGGTGGTGGATTTAGAATGGTGTTCGTTGTGGTGGTGAGAGGCACCATTGTGTTGGTGATTGGGGTTTGAGTGGTAGATGGTGTGATTGATGTGGTTGTTCCTTGAGAGACCATGCTTTGAGATGTTAGGAGGGTGGTTGATGATGTGGTGATGGTGGTTTGCATTATCAGGATGGTTGCCATCTATTGTTGTGATGTTGATGACAAGTTTTGAGAGTTTGGCATGATGTTTTGATTGATGTTCGGGATGTTGGTTTGATTTTGATTGATATTTGGTAAAGGGGGAAGCCCTAAGCCAAGGAGTGGTGTGGATGATGATGTCAATGGTAGAAGTGGTGCAAATGTGAGAGATGTGTTCTCTTGAGGAAATGGCATAGTGTCGAAAATACCCCCTGGTCTGAACGTGTCACCCTCTCCTTGCGAGGTTATGGGGAGAGAGGTTTGGGGTGTTGCACGGAATGATGATGATGATGGGTCGTTTGGATCAAGAAAGGTGAGAGGGACATATGTATGCAATGGTACGGTTTGTCCCAAGATGATTTTTGCATCCAAATCTTGATTGTTTATGAGAGGGTGTGTTTGCAATGCATTGAGAAATGCACTTCCTTTGTTAACAATGGGTTGTATTGGAGCAATGGATGATATGATTTGTGGGATGTTTTGAGTGATGCTTTGAAATGAGGGGGTAGATGAAATGAGGATGGTAGATGAGATTGGAGGTGTGACTCCAAGAGATGGTTCCACAATAGTGATCACATCAAAATCAGAGGGGAGCTTAGCCCCTTTCTTTGCTAATTCGAGCATGTATAGTGAGGGATTGATTCTCATCATGATGTTGATAATTTTTTTACTCTCCATATTTTTTATTATTTCAATGATTTCCTCATGTGACATTCCAAAGGGGTTATTTGTAAGATCCTCCATTTGGACACCTTCCTCTTGATGGTCTTGTGAAAATGGAGGAAGGTTAACCGTGATACTGCCATACCCAATGGGATTAATTTTGGGAGTGGTTTGACTTAAGTCACTTAAAGTAGATGTTTCTTTGTTGGCTTCCATGTCCCTCTTGTGTTGTGATCTAGTTTGCACCATAAAATAGGGATCAATCTTCAAGAATGCGGAAGGTGAAATTTTCTCTAATTCTTTGGATTGATCTAATTTTAGGTACAAAAGAGAAATTTTTAGGATGATTTAAGGATCAAAAGGTGATATGATATGGATGTTTGATGAATGTTTGATGGATGATTGGAACTCTTGAGAAAATCTTGAAGGGTACATTAAACTTTAGGACTTTATTTAGGATTGATTTGTTTTGGATTCGGATTTTGGTGGACTCATAAACTATAAGACGTTGGATGTTGTCCTAGAGTTTAAATCGTTCACAACATGCTAATTTTTCTAGGTGTGAGAAGAAGGATTCATCTAAACACTCCTATCCAAACAACATGATATTGATAATGAACTCCTAAATCCCAAGATGTTGGATGTTATCAAGGGATGAATTTATTCACAAGGTTTGATAATTTGATCAAATATGTGGAGAAGGATGCATCTACATATATTCAATCAAACAAGGTGATTTTGGATTGATTTCAAATCATTTTCCCAAAGTTTAACATGAAGAATTTTTCCAAGACTTTCAAAGAGTTGATAATGAGATGATATTGGTTTTGATGTTCAAAGATGGATGAAGGTTTGATTTTGATCCTAGGATGTACCTAAAAATACACTTGTTTACTAGACCTTGATATTGAAGAACATATGATGCTTCTAAGGACCACTATAACTAAGAAGTGGTTCAAACTGAGCATACATTTCCGGATTGTTCAAAGGAATGAGTTTATAGAACCTTGTGAATTTTTTTCTTATTTTGATGTGTTGCTTTTGATTGCACTTCCTAATGTATTTCTTGATGACCTTTCAAGTGTGACTCCTGAATTTTGAAGTTTGGCTCAAGGACTTTCATTTCAGGATTTTGAATTTCTTGGAAATCATGAGGAATTAACACATGTGTGAGCCAATTTTTTTTTATCTTTGCTTAGTTATTTTGTTTTACCACAAACACTTCTTGATTAGGTTTTCAAACTAGATGTCCATTGTCTCAATTTCTTTGCATTTCACAAGGTATATTATGCGAAACTTTGATGAAATTAAGGAAATGGTTACCTATTGTTAAACTTTAGTAGGAAAATTGAGATGTAAATCCAAGTGTTTAGAAACCTCTAAGGATAAAATCCCAAGGGAAAGCAATAACACATGAATTTGGTCAATTATATTTGCTTCCTAAAGGGTTTGAAATTTCAATGATGATGTTAAATTTTTTTCCAAATGTTTTCGAACAAGCAAAGCATTTTGTAACCAAGAACAAGCACAACCTTATGGATATGAAAGACAATATTTGTTGAGTCCCCACTTGGACAAGTCTAGCTACACTTATCTTTAACGAATGGTTAGATGCTTGACCCCACTGGTTCCCCTCCACGACTCATTAACGTCAAGGGTACAAGCATCAACGCCCATGAAACTCCCATGACATGCTTCCATCTCTACTGAAGACCGTAAAAGTGTGGGGGGTAGAATGACCGTCTTGCAATCAACAAATAGATAGGTATTTTGGCCTTCTACAACAAGGGTTTTAATTTAGAATTTTATTCTGAGGAGTTGACCCAATGTGGCTTAGAGACCATTGTTTCCTTCTCAGAGTCAATCGGGTGATATTGGCATTTATCCAATACCCACATTTATATCCTCGGTTGAAATACTCTTGGCTTTAGAGTGTTACCTGGTTGAGTCATTCCCTTGGGTGAGTACTTTTTCAGCAAGGGATGCCCTCTAAGATAAAAAGCGAGTAAACATATTCAAGTTGATCAACCTTGTTTAGAAACAAAGGGAGAACACATGCATAGTTTTACTCACACTCAAAAGTTTTTGTTCAATTTAAACCTGTACGAAGGGGAGGATTTGATTCTCTAAGATTAAATTGATTCTCAAAAATCAGTGAGAGAAGTGCATGTCCTTCGATGGTGTTATTTGAGTAAGTAATCACAAAACAAAGCCTAGTACATGTTCATTTTAAGTCCACAAAGCAATGATTTTGATTTTTTTTAAAAGCACCAAAAGAAATGTGAAAATTTGCCTTATTCAATTTTTAACTCTGAAAACCAACTTTAGTAAGTTTTTCCTAAAGTTCATTTTAGGTTCCTTGTCGCAAAAAAAAAAGAAAGCTTTCAAGAGTTGTTCTTTTTAGAATCCAAAAAGTAAGTTGGTTCAAAACAAAAAACTAAAGCGTATAACGAAATTCTTGAGCATTCAAAAATGCTTTTGATTTTGAGTTTTAAGGCTTCAATCCTCTTTGCCTCCAAGATTTGTTCAAGAGCACCTCTTATCTTTCAATGTTGCAAATCCCTTGCGCGAAAGAAATCCCTCCTCCTCGCTTTTCCTATCAAACAAAAGACAATTATGTGAAGACCAAGTTATTAAATTAAATTTATTTTAAATATTATCTCCAAATAGTAGAATGATTTAAATGAAAAGACTAATGGTTTTTAAAAAAAAAAGCATTAACGAAAATCCTGCTTTTCTTGGACTTTCATTTCAAATCCCCCCTCCATATATCCTTTATCTTTATTTGATAAAACCAGCTATCAAATTCAATCATCAAATGATAAAACCATCTATTAGATTCAATCACGAAATGATAAAACCATCTATCAAATTCTATCATCAAAGTTGATAAGTTGTTGCAGTATATGACAATCATGTGAAATGCTTTAATTTAGACAGCCAGTCCACCAACACCAACTTTAGAACTTTGAGCTTGCCAACCATTCATGCATTTAATGCTTTCATTGACTTAAAAAAAAAATCGAATCATTACAGCATTAACAACACAATTGCAACATCCATTTCGAGGAAAATAAAGCAAACTTTAACTCCACCGAGACTTCATTACCAATTTCAAACTAAACAAGTTTTTAGGTAGGTCGGCCTTTATAGTTTGTGGACTAAGTAGGAAAGAGTGACTCAAAGGTAAGTTGGGACCATTCTATCATTAACATGAACATATGGAATGACTTTCTAAAGAAAAAAAAAGAAAGATGATTTCAAACATGTAGACAACAGTCAAGAAAATCCCAAAGAAAAAATAAGAGGTTAATCGACACTCCTTAAAAGGATGAATCTTTTGGAATAGATCTACGTAGGTGTTTTTGAACGAATGAGGGAAGATTGGAATATATTTAGAAGCGGCTATGTAAGGATGAAAATATTTCCTAAAATAAAAAGTGAATGGTTTGTGTTGAGAACTCATCGACAGGCTTCATGAGAAATGTTATAGCTTCAATGGGTACAGGAATGGAACTCTGAGATTTCATTTCCTAAAACAAGAACGAACAAGAATATTTAGGGTCATCTTTAGTACATGCTAGATAAATCATCAAGTGTATAGATAAGTGTTGGTCAACAGTCACATCAGACCCTTTTGATAGGCTCCCCTCGATCTCATGCGTCTCAAAACAATCACATTATTTATTTATTCTACCTACCAGCTGCAATTCCATACATCTCCCAAACATCGGGTAAAGCAAATCAGTAGCTATTAAACCACTCCCAAAGTTACTGCAATCACCCTTTAGTTGTATCTTGAGGGTACGAATGTGCAAGATATGGGCCTTTTCCCACACATCTTTCATTTCAGCCTTTGTATGTGTTTGGTGCCTCCAAGATATAGTGGAAAAGCTATTAAAGAGAAGAGCAAGTCTGGAAGATGTGGCGACCTTCAATGGAAATGAAGTTTCAATAGATACAAAAGCTAGAGGTGGTCGAATGCATCTCTATTAAATTACAGATCAATAAGTTTCTAATTACATATCTCTATTTGTGTAAAAATAGCACCCAATGATAATCAAAGACCACTTAAGGAGACCCCAGCAAGGCACAGATCATTTGCTAGATAATGCAGTTTGAAAGATTTTAAAGCAAATATAGTTGACAAGTGAAAAAGGTGCGCCTACCCCCTTTCAAGAAACTTTCAAAACTTAAATGCATTTTGTAGGTGTAAAAGAAAGTTCGCCCACCATTTTAAAACTTTCAATGAATGCAATTGGCAGGCTTAAAGAGATGTGCCTAAAGGTCACTTCAAAAAGCTTTCAAAAGTAAATGTGAATGATAGGTGTAAAGTCTAATTCTCAACCTTTTCCAGCGTCCCTCTATTCATGTTATGATGAAATGAGAATTACAAAAATCCTGAAAAATATTCAAAGTGTGGAGGCATAAATGTGTTTTCTATTTGACATGACGCCTCCAAGAAATGCACACAAAGCAAACTATAACAACGTAGATAATGATCAATAGTGGACAAACTGCAGTAGTCAAGGCTCATAAATTGTTTGACAGGATGCCTTAACAAGACACCAAGATTAGTCAATATGATGCCTACAGCCAAGGCACATTCAATGTGCGACATAAACATCAAGTATTTTGCAGAATGATGCACACAGCTCGAACTGAAGAAGAGCCAAGCTTTGAAATTTTTGGTTTGCAATCAGCTACAGGAAATTCTAGATTTTTTTGAATTTATTAAGAATTGGCTTCCCTAACTTGAAGGAAAATTCCTCTCTATAAAAAAAGGTTATGGTAAGAATATTTAAAGTGTAAACTACGTTAAGGAAACATAAACAAGGAATAGCACCTTCACTAAATTTATAATCATTTACTCAATTTTGGGTATTCCCTGTGAGGCAACAAAGGCACATCATTTAATCAATTTGAAAGATTCATCATTTACTTGTGAAGCATTCAAACATTCCTTGTGGGTTAGTAAAGACACATCATTTATGTGCATTTCCTAATCCTATATATGTGAATTTCCACATGAATTACGTAGCCTATCACATGAAATTTGTACATTATGCAAAGCTAAAGAAGAATACAAAGATATTATATGGAGGAGCTCTAGTTTGATGATAAAAAAGAAATGAAATAAATCATGAAAATCCCTTGGCTAAAATTTGTTAGTCAAACAAGAAAACTACGTCATGTAATTTTCTAAAAATGGTGGTTGTGGGCTCGACCCTCCTAGCGCCATATGTGAGCACCCCTAAATCTGCAAATGATCAACCTCCAATACCCATTAGTAGGGTTATTTTATGCACATGCAAACCTATGAATACTTCTATGAAATAACATATCATGCTCCAAAATGCAAACAAACAACAAAGATGATCAAAAGACATATAGAAACATGACATATACCTATTCCATAGTGGATTGGTGTCACTTGTCCAAAGTGACCCTTTCCCAACCCTTGACAAGCTCAAGTGATGAAGACTGTTGAAGATGCTATGAAGTGGGAAAAATTAGCTCTCAATGTGAAGAGAGTAACTTTGCATAAATTTTCGATGGATTGTTGAAGAATGAGCCTTCTATTTATAGAATATCAAGTCAAAAGATTGCCCAAAAGAGAGCAATGTGGGATAAAGATTTATCCAATAAGAAGGAGCCACTTGTCACCTTGTGAGTGCATGGAGGATGTGCAAGTTTTGGTCAATGTGCCAATAAATGAGATTAGCTGGCCTTTCTAAATCTCAAATCATTTGTTGGAGGGAGAAAAAGAGGACTAAAATGCCAAAGTGGGGGACATGTAAGAAGGAGCATGCTACAGTTGGAAGGGATAAGCCAATTTTTTTTCAAATTCAAATCCTGAGGGAATATTCTCCAAAGATGCCTTTGTTGAGGGAAAAATGAGGATTTTATAAATGAAATTAAAATGCCCTGCCTATGCAAGGGAAAAGCTAGAGGATGTGATGGGTGATTAGATTAGATTAATGAGGATTAAAATAATTTAGTGAGGGATTAGGTGATTTGACCCATTTGACTTAGATACTTGGATTTATTTAAATAAAAAAGGAGGAATATGAATTTGAGATTTAATTAAATAAAGTTTGGTTTATTTAATTAAAAGGATGATGTAAGATAAAGGTTAATTTATTTAAAGGAGATGAATAAAAGATGGAATGTTAGGAATTGATTAAAAATTGATCTATTTAATCAAATGAGGTAATGATTTAATTAAATAAAGTGAATCTATTTAATTAAAGGATGAAATGTTAGATTCAATTAAAAATGGTAAATTGAAATGTATTCATATTTTAAGTGTCTACACATCTCATTAATATTGTTTACATTAATGTCGTAGGTTCATTAGTTCCTTTAATTCAAATTTAATTCAAATTGGACATCAAACAATGCAAGATATTGTTATCATGAGTTGACTAACAAAGACTAGGGTTTATGTTCTTTTCCATTATTTACCCTTACACTAACTTAGATAGCAAGGGACATTTTATTAATAATACATGATCACTTTTAGCTTCTTTAAGTTCCTTAACCATAACATGCAACATGAAGTTCTTTCAACACCAATTTAAATGTTCCTAACTATAGCATTTCAATTCATTAAAACACATTAAATACATTCACTTAGAGTATATTATGTTTCCGCTCTAATGATCCATCCAAGGTTATTTATTCATTACAAAATATAACACTTTTACCATATTCTATTCACAAGTCCTATTACACCCATTTCTTAATGACATACGATAGAAATTAGATTAAAATTCCAACTACATGAAATTGTGATTAATCTAATGTAATACATAGCTCATAAGAAGGTACATTTACATTTTACAATTATCTCTAATTTCCCTTAAAGCAACATAACTGATAATTCCTAAATTAACTATTACATTTCAAAGATGAGTTTGAATATACATTTACATAGATTACATCACTACAACTACATCTCCCTTCAAGGAATGTTATAACATATACATAATACACATCTGATAGATACACTTGCACAAGATAGATGAAGTATACATATACAACGAAAGGTACATCTGCATCAAAGTCGAATCTCTAAAATACAGTAGGAGGAAGGACATCCACAAGGAGCACGTACTGAAACACCAAACCCCAATGGATGGCTGGAAATTACCACCCAACCATATGGAACCCAGAGGTCCACCCCCATGCTAGGAGATAACATTAGGCCCCACACAAACATAGGAAAACAAGGAAAAAGTGGCAGACACCAAACTTCCAAAGATGACCATAGAAAGTAGGCTACAACAATGTAACACAAGACCTTCCACATTACATAGGCTTAACCACGAAACACGAGACTTCCATAGATGACCACTAAAAGAAAGCTACAACAATGTAACATAAGACTTTCCACATTACATAGGCTTAACCACGAAACACAAGATTTCCAAAGATGACGACATAAAGCAGTAATCTCCAATCACAAAGAACATATCTCTTCCAGAAAACAAAATTTATTGCAATTACAAACAAACCCTCTTTTCCAAATGCTTATAAAATTAAAACTAGAAGCAATCAAATTTTATAAGAAAAAAAAACCTACCTTGAAAAGAAGAAAAAGGCATGCAAGAAGGGTTGAAGCCGCATATATAGCTTCCAACCGTGTAGCTTCAATCCACAACAATCAATCCCACGAAAAAGGACACTAACCCTTGCACAAAATCCAACAACATGTTGACTTCTGTCAATATGAAGAGATGTAGGGCAATGATAGTGAGAAGGTATGAATTTAAGAGGGCATCAAGCTTTTCTCTTGGTTTCTAAATCTTGCAAGCAATATAGTTTTGTTTCTTTTTCTTTTATTCCTATACTCTTTTTATTTTTTTGTCTTTCTCCTTTTTAAAGGCTAGCACTGGAGAGGGCAGCCAGCCCTAAGAAGGGTCGTAGTCATACCTAGGGCAACGTCGAGCAGTGGGGAAGGATGCACATTTCAAAAACCTAAATGTGCCCCTTCTTTCCCTCTTGGCTGCCCTTCCCATTCTCATAAACATACTCTAAAACCCACATCAAAACCTTATTTTTAGGCCGAATCTCACCTAATTTTTTTGGAAGGAAAAAGGTCCATATAGCCAAGAACAGATGGCAGAGTAATCGCTGAATCTCCTAAATAGAATAAATTAAAACCTCATTTAAAAGCATCATATAATATATCAAATAACATCTCGCAGTTCATCAATAATCATAAACCATTCCAAAATAAGGTAACACATTCTATTTCTAGCATATTCATAAACATGTCATAATCATCATCAAAATAATCAAAGTCTAATCAACATATAACATCACTATTCTATTAATCACTAGAATATGGACATAAGCATATATCAATATGATAAGCATATCTATAAACAAATGTGATAAGTCCTAACATAAAACATCACACGAAGTCATGACAATGATCTAAACATATAATTATTAAAGGTTAGTACTTCTTCAAATATCCTTAAATAAAACCATTAAACAAGGGTTATCATAGACAACACATTTACACTTCTTAGATCCATTCATATAAATCATCAACAAAGGTTAGTATGCTAAAATCCTAATACATCATCAACATATAATCATAAAGAAGTTACAACTCTTAGTCTCATAGTAACGTACAGTAACAAATATCATTATATAAAATGTTCTAACCACAAGCAAAGAGTACCTAAGACATGAAATGAATCCACAAGCATCTGACATAAACATCATAAAAGGGCGAATCATGGAGGGGCACTACAGAGAGGGAGAGAAAAGAAGAGGGGGGAGAGGGAGAGGGAGAGATATATATAAATAGATGGTGATATAAAGAGATAGAGAGGGATAGGAAAAAACATAAAGAGATAGGGAGATAGATGAGGTGGGTGATCCCAATACTAAGCTTTCATACCTCGCCAAATTGGGTGACACTGAATCATTTTTTCTAACCAAATCTTCACTTTGGGCAACCTATATAGCCAATAAACCATGAGGGAATTTGGAACATAAAACTGAAGATTTGTGAAGATTTGTCTATAGATTCTGGGGTCATATATTTTTAAAAAATTTGGAATCATATTGCACTTTTTCCATCTCCTTCTAAAACAATTTTGTTCATTTTAAGGAGTAGATGCTCATCAGATATTACCATAACTTTTTTTCCGATGAAGGATAAAATTCCAATTTTTCTAATTTAGATTTGTAACTAATGCATATCTAGTGCACGGAATTGGTTTCATAGAATTTTATTCAATATTTTTTCCTTAACTAAGTATCGAAATCAAACCAATTACAATTCAGACATAGGTGGACCATATACAACATAACATTTTTGGTATGTATTGAAATTCAATTTTCTTTTTTATTGGATCAAAGACATCAATATCTAGTGCACTAATATTTTTCAGAATTTTTTTTTGATAATCTGCTATTTTTCCACTTGTGTAGAACATAGAGCTTGATTTTCGGTGAAAAACGTATGTTTAATCAAAATAAAAAAATATATTCATAATATTATTAAAACCAAAACATATTAAAATTATATTCATTGGATAGCTCGTTCCGAGGACTACCATCATCCAGTTGGGTTTGTGAAGTCTCCTCCATTTTCATCCTCAACTCGAACTTCGAAGGG
>VDFB02162369.1:0-10680 GCA_007258455.2 Sequoia sempervirens | reverse complement strand
CCACAAAATAAATAATTGAATTTTTAATTCATTATTTATCAGCCTTTAAATCTTTCTTTTTATCTTTTTAAAGAAAGATGAATTCTTATCTTCTTATCTTTTCATCTTTCATAAAAATAGATTTTTTTTTTCAGGTTTTCTTCTATTTTCTCTTTAGTTTCATCCATCTTCAGCCATTTGATCTGTCAAGAATTATCATAGCCATTGATCATATCAGCCAATCAGAAGCTTTTGAAAACTTTATAAATACAACCTCTCACAATTCATTTAGGGGGTTGATTAGTTAGTATCCTCACTCTGTCAAAATTATTCTTCAAATATTCTATCTTTCATCCAATCATTCTCCTTCAAACCTTTATCACATTGTTATGTTGCAGAATTGAGCAACCAACATTCCTCCATTATCAACCTTCAAAATCTTGCATTCTTAGTATAGTATGCATTTCATTTATATCTCGTTCTTCAGTAGCCTACTTCGTTGAGCTTGGCATTCTAGATCCGAGAGCAACTTGAGCAAAGATGAAACGCTAGAGATAGAGGACAATAAGACGACTTCAAAGAAACTGCCATTAACAGTTTGCTTATTTATGTTTTTCTTTTGGTTTCTTTGATTTAATGTTTTATTGATTGTGTTGTTATTGATTTAAATTGATCATATTTTCACACACAATTAGAATTCATAGATTAAGAGGTAAATGGAAGGAAAATACTCCCATTCCCTAATTTATTACATTAGTTGAAATTAGAAAGCCATATATTCACACACATCTCAAGGTTGCTATGTAGTAGATTTTGTAGGCCCTTTTTCCACTCTTCATTCGTATATCTAAAGGCTATTGATGGTTAGAGTGATGAATAATGTAATTAAGGTTATCTTCTCACATTTCTAGGCATCTTTGTAGATCTTAAAGGGATTATGTTTACATAAAGAAAATGAAAATGGTGGCATCTATATGGGGCACCTATGTAATGCAAAAAAAACCCATGTTTCTTCTTCTTGGATCAAAATTCCTAGTTGTAGATTTGCAATTTGAGTTCTCATTCATTCTAAGGGTTGGATGGTTTGGGTTTTCATGTAACAAAAATTGTAAAGAATTCTAGGGTTTCAAATTTGTAGGTCCATATACCATTAAAATTGTTCATTCCAAAAGCTAATTTAAGGATAGATGTAGGAGCATATATCTATAGTCAGATGTATCCTTGGACAATTGTTAGTATTTTGGAATATTTTTGGTTTTATAGTCTTAACAAGCTTTATTTTATATATAATTATCTTATCTCACCTCATTTGTTGGTGTGATTATAGGAGTTTGATGAGTTTAGTATAATTATAATGTATATTGTAATTTGTATTTTGTAGCAATCTCTTTCTTTTTATAGGAGAATATTGGTAAGTTTGATGAAGGCATACCCTTGTTATTTCTTGTTTATTATTTTAATAGTTGAAATTGAATCTATAAGGTAATAATACATCAATTTTGAACACTTTGACCCCCCACATACCTTAGAACAATAAAAAAAAAACTATTAATAGTAGTTATAGGAGTAAAAGTAGGCTTTATGCATGATTTTTATGATTTAGTAATATACTACAAGTCTCACTTTATAGATTGACTAAAGGAATCATGTTCATGAGGAATTTTGATTGAGTGATATTAAGGTGCAGAGAAAAGAAAAGGATCTTGGCCATCCTTAAGGAATTCCATAAGATTATCTCAAGAGAACACTATTCTACCCAAACAACAATAGAAAATATGTGAGATAGATTGTATTGGCCTTAATCATTTACAAATTCACATAATTGGATAAGAAATTTCTAGAATTATAAATTTAATAATAGAAGGAAGAAGGAATGTTTTCCCTAAATCCCGTCTCCACATATTATCCATTTTCTCTATGGGAACTATATTTTATACCTACTTTGAAGTTTCCCTAAACCCTAAACACAAGTCCCACTGAAATTTCCTCTTTCAACTCAACTCAGCTCTGAAGTTTCCCGCTTTGGCTATTTTTTTGAATTTCCAACACCTGTTGTGATTTGACTACTTCATGGGACAGTTAGGAGGGGGCCCGAGAAAGCTCCCCATTCCAAGAATGTTGTCTTCTTGTCTAGTGATGTTCCTACAGTGTTAGTAGCTAGTCTAGTTGTTCCCCATATGACGTCCCCTCCTCATACTTCCATCCTTTCCCCTAGGGAAAAGACTGAGGGTATTTCTTGAAAGTCACCCATATCTCCATCTTTTGGGCTTAAATATTTCTTCTTTGAGGAAGAACCGACTTCCTACGTGGACAAACTAGTGGGATCTAACTTACCAGCGTTGGGTAAAAGGTTTTTGGAATCTGCTTCCTACTCGGTGACTGGTTGGGAAGTACATGTCCCTAAGGTTCTAATGTTGAAGGCGATGGACAACCTCAATCTAGTGCTTGTTGAATTTTTTTTTGCGTATATGCCAAATATTGAACCTGCCAATGGGCTGCTCTAATTGAAGCTCAAAGACGTTGTCACTATTAATGTTATGCCAAGAGGTATCTTCCTTTTCTCCTTTGTAGTTTATGAAGATATGTTGAAGTTTTTAACGGGTGGTCAAGGTTTAAAAATTTTCTCTCCCTTTTCAAATGGAAATTGGGATTTGATCCATTGACTGATCTAGGTGGCTCAGCTCCAACTTGGGTCTGCCTCCTGGGCCTTCCTCTGGAATTTTAGGAGACAAAAATATTAAAAGGTATTGCCAACTCCTTTGGAAGCCTTCTGGATATAGATAACATTACTTAGGAGAGATCAGGACTGGTGTATGCCCGTATTTGTGTAAGCATGGTAGTGATTATGGTCTTACCTTCCTCAATCCTTCTTAAGTCTAAGTTTGGTAACTAGACCCAACCCTTAGAATATGAAAATTCTCATCTCTTCTACTAGTTTTGCAAGAAGTTTGGTCATCTTATTTATTCTTATGGGAACAATTCTTTTGAGGGTGCTAGTGCTAAGGAAAAAAAATTAATGGAAGAACACTCAACTAATGAAATGGCTTCAAGTGCTCAACCAACTACAATCCCTGCTCAGGAGGTGTCAGTTTCCCAACTAAACGATAAATTGGACCTGGGAAAGGAAGTTGTTTATGAACCTCTTGTTGTATCTAAAGACTTAGTTTGCCTAAAACTAGAAGTCTTTACCCCTGCTTCCACTTTCCCTGCCCAAAAATTTCAAAAAATTATGGATTTGAATGGGGAGGTGAAGTTAATAAGGTGAATGTTCCAATTTTGGGATCTCTATTAGAGGAAAATATGTGGGATCCCTAGGATAAGGTTCTAATTCTAGGAGTGGGAGATGAGCTTGAAGAAGGTGAGTATGTGAAACCCGAGAAAAACCTGTCTCTAGAGGACTTGCATTTCTTATCCCAGAATGGGGCAAGAAACCTAAGTGGACCTTTGGCTCTACTGGGCTCTACTCAAGGGTTTAGTGATAAGGAGGATGAACATGAGTGGTCCCAAGCACCAACTAAATCCAAAAATAAAAAGAAGTTGGATGTGGGATGGGGAAATAAGGTGGGAAGACCTTCCCAAAAGGATTCCATAACTAAAGATACTATGAGGGATGTGGTTTTTGGAAAACAAAGAACCTTGGACTCGATCGTAGGATCAAAGCCCAAGAAGAAGTAGCTTTGGTTTCTTCTTTGGGTTTAGGGTGGTGTTGTATTTTTCTTTACCTATGAAGTATCTTTCCTAGAATATAAGGGGCCTTAATAGCCCGTACAAATAGTTTTTGGTGAAATATTTTATTCTTGACAATAAAGTGGATGTTCTCCTTTAGGAAACTAAGAAGAAGAAAGAGACTTTTGATAAGGCTTTTTTGAGCATCTAGTCTAGCATGAATTATTTTTTTAGCGAGGTTAAAGGAGCTTTAGGGGGTATAGCTACTCTCTGGAATCCCTCTAAACTAAAAGGTATTTTGTGTTCTACTAGTAGAAACAATCTAATGATTACCCTTGAAGACATTGCTTGCTAGGAGAAATGGAACCTTATAAACATTTATGCTCCAAACTTGAGTAGGGATAGAGTTTTTCTTTCGGAACAATTAAGTGATGATATTTCTTACATAAAAGATGACCACTAGATGTTGGGAAGAGATTTCAATTCTCCTCTCCTTTCAGTGATTTCTTTTTTTGGGGGGGGGGCAGGATGATTTTTCTAATAGTATGACAGACTTGGTTGAGTTATTAAACTCGGTGGGTCTTATTGATATCCCCCTCCAAGGAACTAAGTACTCTTGGTCCAACAGAAGGAATGGAATCCATCTAATCCAAGTCAAATTAGATAGGTTTTTGATCTCGACCAATTGGAATATCTCCCAATTCCTTTCCCTTTCAGCTCTTCCTAGATTTGGCTCTAATCATAATGCCTTGGTTCTTAAAAGAAATGAGGATTATAATAAGGGACCTTTCCCTTTCAAATTTGAAGCTATGTGGAGTCTCCACCCAGATTTTTCTGCTCTTGTTAAAACTTGGTGGAAGAATCCTATAATTGGCACCCCAATTTATCGCCTGGTGGAAAAGCTGAGTAGAATAAAGCAAACAGTGAAAGGGTGGAATAAGGTGACTTTTGGTAATATCTTTGAGATAAAGAACACCCTGGGAAATAAATTAAAAGAGGTTCAAGATATTATGGAGGCTGGTCAAGTGGATGAAGAGATTTGTGCTAAGGAAAGAGACCTTAGATCTCAATGGTTTAAGATAAACAAAAAGGAGGAAATATTTTGGAAACAAAATTCAAGAGTCCAATGGCTAACTGAAGGGGATAGGAACACTAAATTCTTCCACCAATCTACTTTAAAACACAAAAGCAAAAACATGATTAGATCACTTGTGAAAGAGGATGGCTCCATGGTTACCACTAAAAAAGAGATTGCACGAGAAGTTGTTAACTTTTTCTCCACTCACCAAATGGATCTTGGCAATGTTAATCAAGTAAATGTTGACTTTCTTGAGGTGGTCCCTAAAGTTATTATTGATCATGATTTATAGATGATGACTAATGTTGTTTCTATGTAAGAAGTAAAAAAGGCTATGTTCTCCTTTGGGGCCTTTAAAGCCCCTAGTCCAGATGGGTTCCCTCCTTTTTTCTAGACCTACTGGGATATTGTTAAAAATGATCTTTTCAATGCTACTAGGGACTTCTTCAAGTCGGGTAGGCTACTTAACCAGTTGAATGCTACTTTTATAGCCCTTATTCCCAAAAATGTTGAATCTTTGGCTATGAAGGACTATAGACCTATTAACCTTTACAATACGGTCTATAAGATCTCAAAAATATTGGTGTTAAGGCTTAAACCGGTGCTTGGTAAAATGATAGCCCCAAACTAGAAAGGTTTTTTCTAGGGAAGAAACATTCTTGATGATGTCATTTCCAGCCATGAAATTATCCATTCTATGGACCATCTAAGAAACCTGAGATGGCCTTAAAAATTGATATTTCTAAGGCCTATGATAGAGTTTCCTAGTCATTTATTTTTGTTGTTCTCAATAAGTTCAAGATAGAAGGAAGATTCCTAAAGATGATCTATGCTTGTGTTACATCCCCCATGTGCTATGTTCTAGTTAATGGGGTCCCCCACGGTTTTTTTCTCTTGTGGTCATGATCTTAGGCAAGGTGACCCCCTCTCCCCCTACCTTTTTATAATTTTTCTAAAGTCCTTGGTAAGAACATCCAAAAATTGGTGGACTCTACATCTCTAGAAGGTGTTAAAACTGCCTCATCTCTTATGCTGGATTCCCATCAAAAATTTGTTGGTGATACTCTCATGTTTGGAGAAGCCTCGGTGGGGGAAGCAAGTCTTTGGAAACAGGTTATTAATGATTATGTTGTTTTTGGCTAGTGTATAAACTATGAAAAAAGAAAAAAATACTTCTTCAATACTAACCAACAGATTAAGGACAGAGTGGTGAAAATTTTGGGATGTCAGGAAGCTACCTTACCTGATGCCTATCTTGGCCTACCTTAGATCTCTAAGAAGTTGGAAAATAATTACTGGAATAAGTTGATTGAGAGAGTTCAAAATAAGCTTGTTGGATGGAAGGGGAAGCTTCTTAGCTTGGTTGGGAAGGTTCAACTGCTCAAAGCCTCCCTTCAAAATATTATGATATACTACCTTTCTCTCTTCAAAATTCCTACTTTTATAGGGGAAAAGATAGAACAGATTCAAAGAAGACTTTTATGGTCAAGAACTGACGAAAACAATTGATTGTCCCTGGTCAGTTAGGAAAAAGTGTGCACTCCCAAAAGGAGAGGGGGTTGAGGAATAAGAAGAATATCCATGCTTAACAAATCCCTCACTGCAAAAATTGGCTGGAATCTTCTTGAAGGCGCTAAAGACTAGGTTAAAATTTTCCAAGCTAAGTACTTGAGGAACAAGAATACTAGTTGATTTCTCTCTTTATCTGACCTACCTAGTGGCTCTACTATAGAATCTTCTTGTTAAATTAAAAAATGTGTTGAAGTTGGGGGTAGAAAGAGAATTGGGAATGGAAATAATACTAACTTTTGGAAGGACCCATGGATAGAGACCTCCACCTTGTCCTTTATTGATGAGCTAAACCCTCTCAAACAAAGCCTAAATAGGATCTGTGGAAAAAAGGTTTCCGACTATATTAACTAGGAGATGGAGGAACCTAAATGGAAGGAGTTTAAAATGTTATTAAGAAGGGATAATCTGAGAGGTTAGAGACAGGTAAACTAGGACCTGATCCTTCTAAGGTTGCATAAGCTGATTGGGGAGGCTAAGTGGTTTAATAGGGAAAGGGAAGATGAATGGATTTGGAAAGGTAGCTCTTCAAGGTTTTTCTCAATAAAAAAGGCTTATGAATAATTGGTGAAGCCTTTGGATGCCTTGACAAACCATTTATGGGATAAGGTCTGGTTAAAAAACTTGGTTCCCAAAATTAACTATTTCAAGTGGACTGCAGCTCATGGAAAATTCCTTACAATTAATAACCTGGTTAGGAGGGGATTCGAACTAGTTAATAGATGCTCCCTTTGCAAGAAAGAAGAGGATTCAATTATGCACATTTTCTTTCACTACCAATTTGTGAGGGAGGTGCAGTCCTGCTTCTTGTTGTTGTTGTCCTTTGATTGGGTGTTTCCTCACACAATGAAGTTGTTTATATAAAGTCGGTTGAATTGTCCTTTTTCCCATAATGTTATTGTTGACCTCTAGAACCAAGTTCCTCCCTTTGTCACCTAGCGATCATGGAAGGAAAGAAATAATAGGATATTCAAGGAAGTGGAGAGAAGCATCTAGGAGGTAAGTTTGATTATAAAAACATAGATTAAGGAAAACATTGAGGCTAGAATATACAATTTTTTCAAAGCTTGGCCTAACTACAAAGAGATGAGGATTAAGCAAAATTAGGGAATAAGGAAAGGTCTTACTAAACTCAATTGGTCAACGATGCTAACCAAAATAGCTACTGTGTGGAGTCCACCGTAGAAGGATTGGATAAAGTGTAACTTTGATGGGTGCTCAAATGACAACCCAAGATTAGCAGGGGTAGGAGGTCTATTAAGAAACCACAAAGGGGAATGCATAGCGAGCTTTGGTGTGAATATGGGTGTATATTCTAATAGTAAAGTTGAAGCTATGGTTGTGTTAAGGGGCTTCAAAACTTTGAAGGAGCTAGGTTTTAAAAATATCACAATTTAGAAGGGGATTCCAGGCTAATTGTGGATATTCTGAATGGAGTGGTTGTGCCACCATGGGAGTTAAAAAATATAATTGATAAATGCCTAGGCCTGAAGAATTACTTTACCAACTGCAAGGTGCAACATGTCTATAGAGAGGGCAACAAAGCCACTGACTGTGCTACCAACGTGGCTATGAGTTGTATGGGTTGGACCTGTTGGACACGTGGAAATATGTTGAAGTCCTTAAGAGATTTGATACTAAATGAAAAATTTAAAAATGATTACAATATGCAAAGATGAAAAGCTAAAATTATGTGGGAAGCATGGGTATCAAGTGGTGTTTAAGGGATTACCATGTAATGATGATATTGGGAGTATGAGGTTGTTTTTGAGGATCTCAACTAGAAGTAAAATTAATTATTCTTCCTTCCCCGAGGTGACCAACAATCACATGGAGATTTTCAAGCTGTTAAGGGCTGTCATTTCAAATTGTTTTTATTTGCCTAGTTTCATCCATTCCCAAAATTATAATGTTGAGCAAGGCAAGTTAATTAATATGGATTTTAATACTTGTAAGAAAAATGATGGGTTATTGGTACTAGGAATTGTGTCACTGGAATTGACAAAAAGAAACTTCTTGAATTAGCATTTTTTATCGGCTCTATTTTTTATTTGGAAAAATAGTGTTTGCAAAATTAAGAAAGTAGAGGGAGTGGGAGATTATGAAGAAAAGCTCACTGTAGCCTAAGAATTTGTAGAAAACTAAAATGGGAGGCCCACAGAAGTGGAATGAGCCTCCTAATTTCCAGGCCCTTAAGTAGAATGTGGATTTATGGAGGCTTTTCAAAAATGTTGGGATGGTTCTATTTTTTCAATCTTTGAGGGGGTACAATGAGAACTTAATGACCAAGTTCACCAATTCTTGGAGGATTGGAAGTGTAACCATTGGTGCAGTGAAGTTCAAGGTCACAACGAGGTTCATTGCTCAAGCAACTAGTCTACAAAACCATGGGATTAAAGTTGCAAAGAAAATTGGGGCTAATTATAAGAAGTTCATGGACAAATTCTTGTATGAAGGAGAGAACCTAAAAAGATTTCAAAACGGGTATGCTAGGTTGGAACTCCCTCCTCCCTTTTCTTTGGTTAGCCTATTTTTTATGCGGTATTTTACTTTAGAAGGAAGGTATATGTCGATACATGCATACCATTTTCCCCTGTTCAATCACATTAGGCATGGATAGAGAATTAATTTACCCTTTTATTTGTTTTCTTCCTTGCAACTCAATATTGATAAGGGTACTAGTCCTCCCTTGCACCAAAGTTTGATGTTAACCCTGTACAAGTATGCCCTGGATCTTAATCCTCATGGTAAACCTTTGGTTAGTAGAAATTATAATCCCAACCATTTTGATGGGGATAATGAGGAACCACCTAATGATGAAAACCCTATTGTTGATGAAAATCTTGTTGTTAAGGAAATTCCTACTGTGGAACCCAATCTCCACCTGCCTCTAGTAGTTGTTGCTAGGAGGGTGCTAATTCCTTCAAATATCCAATCCCCTGTGGCTAATGTCTTGAACCCCTCTACTCCTATGTCATAGAAAAGTGAGGAAAAATGTGTTTATGAGATTAAGCTCATCAAGGCTATGCTGGAGAAAATAAAACACTTGCCTCTATTTCTGGAACTTCCCAAGATGAAGAATTTCAAAAGAGATATTAACCCTAGTGACATTATTAATATTTTAGAGGAAGGTGTGACTAATGAGGAGTTGAAGGAGACTTTGCAGGGGCAAGGGAGTGATGGAAGCAGTGGTAGAAGGTCTTCCCGTCTTGTCAAAGTTTCCTTTAAGGATGAAAAAGGCAAATAGAAAATGATTGTGTGAGGAGGAAAACCAAGATTTTGAAGAGTTTGAAGCCCAGGCGGAAGATGATTCTAAGGATATGGATTTTGAGGCCTCAGCTTATGATATGGGGGAAGAAGGATCAAATGAGGAAAAGGAAAAGGAAAAGGAAAGGAAGAGGAAGAGGAAGAGGAAGAGAAGGAACAAATTGAGAAATTTGAGGAATAAAAAAATGATGTTGAGAATGTGTAGGAAGTTGGGAATATGGGTATGGAAATTAATGCAGAGGACTCAAGCAATGATTTCATGAAGAGTAGACTAAATTTTATGTAGGTTCAATTTGATGATATGGAAAAGGCCTTAGTTACACTAATGAAGGTAACTAATAGATTGATGAGGAGGGTGATGCTAGGAGCTATCTCTAGAGAAACCAAAATTTCTAGGAAGTTTAAAAATAGGGGAAGCGCAATGTCTTAAAGATGTTGGATGAGTCTAAGGGACCTGACTGGAGAGAGTACATCTCTCTCATTGGTAAATATGGGGACCTGCTAAAGAAATAAAAATAAGGCTTCGTGTTGCTGCTTTGATGACTGCTTTTCATTTTTTCTCTTTTTGTTTCATAATCTTGGACTGCTATTTTATAATAGCTTTGCTTTGGTGGAATCCCACCTGGGACACTGTTGACTTGATTAATGGTTTACATAGATTTAAGTTTGCTAGTATAAACTTACTATTTTTATTATTACTGGTTGGACTATGCTTACTATGTTAAATGATGGCATGTGAGCTAATTTGGTTGTTGTTTTTTGGTTCTTGTTGGTGGTGATGTTTCCCACCTTGTTTTAATTCCTTTTTTTCTATTGGTTGTAACCATGGGATCAGGGCCCTTCCTTGCTTAACTAATCAAAAATTATATTTTATAGGAATTATCAACCATCAATCCAACACTAGCCATAGGTTTATTTTGATTTCTATTGACTACATTCCCAAATGGATAGAGGTTATATCATTGAATAATGTGATAGAGGAAATATGATAATTGACTTCCTAAATGGATCATTCTAATAGGTGGAGTGCCAAACCATCATCACTAATAATGTTAAGTAATTTTTGGGAGCAAGCTTAATCCAATTATCTCATGATCATGGTATTTAATTGAGGACATCTC
>VDFB02162368.1:0-15064 GCA_007258455.2 Sequoia sempervirens | reverse complement strand
AACATTTCAAAAGGTTTCACATCTGCTAGTCGGCCAAATACAATGAAGGTCATAAATTAATTTGCCTTTTTAGAGTTTCCTGCACCATGAGATCGAGGCAATATATTTCCAACATAATTGGCATCAACATACGAGAATTGGCCAAGTAACCTTTGATTGACTCAAAAGCTTTGTTGCACTCATCATCCCATCAAAAATATATATCTTCTTCAACAAATGCATGAAGGGAAGGGTATGATCAGCCAATTGAGATACAAATCTATGAATTGCCTGAAGCTTCCCCTACAAACTATGTAGTTGAGAGATTTTTAGGTGGGGTCATGTTAACAATTGTATCAATTTTATTCATGTAAAATTTGATTCCATGATGAGAGACAATAAATCCTAAAAGCTTTTCAGCATCTCTTTCGAAGATGCACTTAAAAGGATTTAGTCTCATTTTATAGAGACAAAGCCTTTCAAAAATAGGACAAATATTTTTAAAGTGATCTTGTTGAGTCATAGACTTAGCCAAGATGTCATGAACATAATCTAGAATTTTGTGAATGAAATCATGAAATATAAGTCATCTCCTGTTGGTAAGTTGCTCTAACATTCTTTAACCCAAATGGCATGACTACGTATAAGAAAGTATCCCAAGGGGTAGTGAAGGTTGTCTTATACTAATCTTCTGGATTAATACGAATTTGATTATAGCTTGAGAAGCCATCCATGAAGTACAATAAGGCATGGCATATGGTCGAGTCCACAATAATATCGATATTAGGAAACATAAAATCATCCTTAAGAGAAGCCTTATTGAGGTCATGAAAATCTATGCAAATACGAATATGGCCATCAAGTTTAATAACGGTGACTATATTCGATATCCAAGGTGAATAGTCAATATGATGGATAAAACTAGATTTTAGAATCTTTTTTATCTCAATTTTGAATAATAAAACAACCTTGGGGTTCATCTTATGAATATTTTGCTTAACAGGCTCATCATCGGTACATAGAATGATATTGTGAACCACCACACACTCATCAATACTAGGCATGTCCACATATGACCAAGAAAAAATATCAAGATGAGAATATAATAGATCAGATTGTTGTTTAGATTCTTCCAAAGAAATAGATTTTCCAATCTTAATCACTTTTTTAGAAGACTTAGGATCCATGAAAATTTTAGAAGTATCCCTCTTGAGGAGAGTAGTACAATCCTTAGGATGAGGTGTAGGAGTTCTATTATCCACATTAGACAGAGGGGCCTTCTCATCGATGCTCATAAAAAATTCTCCAAAATATGTTGGTTTATTCAAGTGATACATGAATCATCGCTTATGGTGATAAGAAGGTAATACATAGTAGGAACCTAAGAATTCTTCTAGTGCTTCCTCAAAAGAGAAAACATCTAGAATAACATTTTTAGAGTCTACCTTACTTTCAATAAATTCAAGATGAACTAATTGAAGAGAAGGATGCTCAATGGGAATCATGTTGACATTCAACCATGGTTTCCTCTTAGACTTTGTTTGGAAGTATCCAATTCCAATCTTATACCCACAAGAATCAAAATCTATGGGGACTTTAATACCTTGTTTATTATGCCCACAACCATTACCTCCATAACCATATTTAGAAAGGAGATTGAAACCTGGACCTTAGCATGTTTTCAATTCTTGGGAAGGAGGAGGATCAACATAAAGAGAATGACCCCAGCTACGAGTATCGCATTCAAGAACATAATCATCTTTATTCTTAGTGGGAACAAAAACACTAGCCTCCTTAAGAGAAATGTGATTATCTTCCTTAGTTGAGGTGTGATAATCCTCCCTAGCAAGAGTATGATCATCTTCCTTAGCAGGAGGACAATTAGCTTTCTTGAAATATGTGAGTGAGATCATTGGAATGTATAGGTGGATAGGGTCTACTTTGTACTCCCTGATAAAGGATTTAGTAAATTCTAAGGACCCCAATCATCACCAAGACATGTGTTTGATTAAGAAGAAGAAGTGAAAGGGGTAGACTTAAGATTTTATGCTTCAGGACAATCTTCCTTAGGGACATCCTTCTCAAGAGTAACATTTCCAATAGGCACTGCGGGAGTAGATGTCAATGTATTAGAAGATAACAAAGGAATAATATTTTTAAGAGTAGGAAAAACTGGAGGTCTTACCAACAACTGTCATTTCACATAAGTGCTTGATCTTAATTACTTTATTATTAGCAATAAATTTCATAGAATGATGTAAGGTAGAAGTATCTGCTCCTAATGCATGAATCCATGGTCTTCCCAAGAGAATGTTATATGGTAATGGTCCTGGCATAACATAAACTAGGGTGGGTACAATAACAAATCCCAACCTCAAAGGCAAGATTATTGTGCCTAAAGCTTATCGACTAGCATTATTGAATCCATGAATGTACAAAGAAGAAGTGGCAAGAGAAGATGAATCTATTTCAATTTTAGGTAAAAAATCAATGCTACATACATTGAGTGTTGAACCAGTATCAACAAGATCATGTCTAATACCAATATTATTAATGTTAATTATTATAATTAGAGGGTACACTTTCTTTTGTACCTTTGGAGGTGGGAGTTCATTTAGATAAAATATAATATTTGGTGAATCAACACGAATATGATCTATCAGCACATTAACATCCATTAGCCTAGTGGAAGAAGGTAAGAGTGTCTATTGCAAGGCTTCCTGAAGTGTACCTTGGTAAACTGAAATAGTCTGAGGGTGATCGCACAATATTGGTTTACAATTTTTGGCCAAACTGGATAATGAACTGATTTTTTCTAACTAAATCTTCACTTTTGGGCACCTATAGCAGCTAAACTGTGAGGAATTTGAAGATGATGCAAACTAGTGATTTGTGAAATTTTTTCTATAGATTCTAAATATATTTTTTTCAAAATTTTGGAATCAGATGAAACTTCTTTCTTTTCCATCTCCTTCAAAACTATTTTTTTTCAATAAACACCATTTTAAGAGGACACTCACTATATAACACAACTTTTTTTCCATGAAGGATAAAAAATTCTATTTTTTGGAATTTAGATTTGTAACTATGATATATAGTGCTCCAATTGGTTTCATAGTTTTTTATTGAATATTTTTTTCCTTAACTCCAGTTTTGAATCTCAAACCACCACAATTTTAGAAAATAGGTGATCAGATAACACTAGTTTTTTTGCGGCGTATCAATTCTTTATTTTTATTTGTTGGATCAAGACCAATATCTGGTGCACCTATATTTTTCAAAAAAAATGATTATCTTTATTTTTCCACATGTCCAAAACAGAGAGCTTGATTGGTGAAAAAACTACATTCACAAGAAATAAAAATAAATATAATAATTAATTAAATTATTTAAATATACTTTGGGAAGCTATAATAAGGACTATATACTTACAAAATAAATTTTAAATGAATTACTTGATCCCTCTTAAAATAAAAAATCAAAAGTGGTTTTATCATCATTTTTGATAGTGTAAAGGAGACTTCATTATAGGTATGGCTTAAAACTAGTGTGGTTCTATCCAAGGGGGTTTTATCTAAGGTAGTTTGATCAAACCCTTTTAAATTGGAATGATTTAAATGGAACTTTTAAAGGCTTAAATCATTATGATTTCTAAAAATATGTTATTTTAGCAAAAATCAAAATCTCCCAGAAATTGTAAACTAGCTTTGTGGGATCACCCCTAAAGAAAATCCCATAGTGAGATCTTAGTGAAAGTAATGCAAAGTTTCTCTACAAGATCATACTCACTAGGTGCCTTAGCTACAGGTTTAGGTGCTTGAGGAAAGCTTGGTTGAGAAGGTGGTAGATAAGTAGGTTGATTAATAATTTTTTGATTCCTTATATTGTTATAAGTGTGGGCTACCACTCTATAAGAGGGAGCCTTAGATTGCATGAATCTTGTGTAAAGGTTTAACGTGTCATTTGTGACAAGAAACCCATGAATAGAATGAATTATTTTAGAAGGGATAGCCAGAGTCACATAAATGGTCGGTCTATTAGGCCTTTGAGGGGTGACAAAGACTAAAACCACATTCACAAACTCTTTGACTTGCAAAGAAGAAGATAGTTTTGATAAAGAAGATTGTTTGTCATATCTTTGGATAAAAGGAGACACCTCTAAGAAATCATCTAGGGCATCATCCAACATATCAAAATTTTTTCTAGAAAATTTATGGTTACAAGCATTAAAGTTTTGAAGAAAAAGATCCAACATGATTTGGCTTCATGTCAGGTTCACCAAAATATAAAGTAGGGGATCCACTACTCACTAGACTCAAGAAAACACAATCTACAAGGAGAAAATATCCCTTAGTTACCTCAAAGTACAAAGCTTAAGTGACAATGTAGAAAATAAAAAATATTTGAATAACTATATTGAATGAAATTCTAAGCTATAAAAAAAAAAATGATAAAATTGTAACTAATAGATACTAATGATAAAGTTACAAGTTATAGATTACAAAATCAAAAACTAGAGAACTCACAGATTCTTGCCCCAAAAGGGAAAAGTCTTGGCCATGGACGATAATGCACTGTAGGGAGATTTGTGCCTTGCATTGTCATCCCTATCAAAATAGAGAATAAGAACCTTAAATTTGTCATGTCTAGCTCCTCAATTCGTACATCTACACACAATAACGACAGGGGAAAATATTGGGGTTGTTTTGGGGCTTGCCTTAGTCAAACCCCTACTTTAGAATTTCCACCTCCATTGATAGCCAGATAGATAGAAATAAACAAAAATACATAAAATGTAAAGATGTGCGATAGAAACAAACCTCGTTGTGGAGGAGAGCCCCTATCACGATGTAATAGATGAGACAAATAGATGACAGTAAATAGACAAGAGAGAATTACCAACAATTCATGGCTCCCCTCTTGGCTTGATAGGTGTGATGTGCTTACTTGCAAGAGAGCCTTGACTATTGTTGTGAAAAAAATCTGGTAGAGCTTCACTATGAAGAGAAAGAGAGAATGAGAAAAGATGTAGAAGAGAAGATAGAATGCAAGAGAGTGAGAAAGAATGAGAATGAGAGTGAAAAGAGGAGTTTTGTGAGGTTGAATAGGCGGGAATGGAAATTACACTCATGTTCTTTCCAAAATGACAGGTGTCATAGGAAAAGGAAATGAGATTCCCTAATTTGAATTTTGGAAAGCTCGGGGATGCTAGCACATGACACGGATGTCTGCATGTCACGCAATCGTCCTATTCAAAATTTCCCAAGCATGAGGTATTTGGACTACTAATACTTCATCATTATCCCCTATAAAGTTGAAATCATGAAATTCTAACTCATTTATTTTTTCCATTAGTAGAGTTGGGTTCCATAAATGCAACGGGGTAAATGCACAAATGTGAAATTTCCATGGGTGTAATTTTACGACACTATAGATGCACAAAACACAAAATATGTATGTTGGAACATTTACACTCTTCGTAAATGATACTTTTTGGAAGAATGCATTTTTTAGCACAATCAAATAGTTTATTGTGGAAGAAAGTAAGAGAGGTTGTTATAAAGGTACCCCATATCCACCTATAGGTCTAGATGGAACATTTATAGGTGTCAAAAACTCTTAGAACTATTATTTCATAGATTGGAAATCTTTTTCTCTTAGGTCTCTTAAGATATTTCCTCATAATAGTGTAGCTTGAAATGATTTGGAGATTGATGGAATGAACAATGGGTTCCTCTATAATTCACCCACCCACCCAAACATGTTGGTATAGTTGGTTTGGCCCCACGATGCATGAAACAAAAAATATTCATGTTGCCACCTTTACACTAATCTCAAATAAAACTTTCTACACAAATGCATTCATTCTTGGCACCATTAGATGGTGTCAATTTGACAAAAACCAAGAGATTTTTTTGAAAAGGGACCACACATCCACCTATAGGTCCAAATGGAACATTTTTATGTGGCATAAACTTTGAGAACTACTCTATCATAGATTGATACCTTTTATCTTACAAATTTTAGGAGATTGCCTTGAGATAATGTCTCTTGGAAGGATTGGGAGACTAAGAGAATGAACAGGGCCCTCTCCTCAAATTCATCCATCCACCAAGATGTGTTGGCTTAGTTAGTTTGGCCTCATGATTCAAGGAATGCAAAACATGCATGTTGGAAACTTTATAGTACTCTCAACTAAGTTTTTTGCAAGAATACATTCATTCTTAGCACAGTCAAATTGCATCAATATGATAAGAAAAAATGAGAGAGGTTTGTAGCATCGTAAATTGTCACCTTTTAAAATTTCACACTAGGTTAGCTCCCCCTCTGTTCTTGGACCCAATTATGCATTTAGTTTTCTTGTTTTGTAATAATACAATTAATCAGAAGTGGAATTAGAAATAAATATTTAATAATCATTTACCAATACTTAAGGCCTCAAAATAATAGGTCTTGGCTAGGGTTCCTAGCGCCCTTGTCTAGCCTATTTTGTTTCATTTTAAAATATGTTGATGTCGACATTTTAATATTTAAAAATCTAAAATCATTTGTTGACTATCAGTAATTAATTTGGGTAAATTAAAATAATTACATATAAATACAAGTCATTTTCACCATTTTAATCCTAGCAACTTTGAGAAGCAATATTAGCACCTTGAATTGAGAAAATGAGCAATCACGAGGAGAATTAGCAAAATTATAGAAGCATTATTCAAGTTAAATATCATGTTAGCAATGCATCATATTTTAATGTGAGTTTTTCATGTCATTTCATGTTTTTTGTGAGCACTAACACTTGCAAGACTTAAAATCAAGCATCAATTTATCCTTGAAGGTGATGATTATAATGACTTCATTCCATCAAGGAATGTAGATCTAAGTGGTAAGTTGTAGAAATTATCAAGTTGTCACTTATTTATCATTTAGCCTCTACCTAGCCGAGGGTAAGCTTTCTTTTACATCATCATCATAGCCATTGTGGAGGTAGAAATACTAAAACAAAGTTTAACTTAGGAAAGCCCCTATATGAAACAACCATTTCCTCTCTTTCTTGTGTGTAGGTTGCAGATCTAAAGTGGAATTAAAGAGGATTGAAGACTTAATTGTTCATTCAAGCATTAAGTCTTGCAAGTCAAAAAATTAGAGAAAGTAGATTTTATCAGCAACAGACAAAGATTCTGACACTAAGTCTAGAGAAGAACCTACAAACAGAGAGAAACAGGAGTTTGAAACCTAATTTTTAGTATCTACTTCCCATTTTAGAGTTCCTAGCATCCTTTTCTAGCTAGATCAAGCCCAAATTCATATGACTATCTCTATTCTTTACTATTATGAATTGTGTGCCTTCTTGTCAATTCTATATTTTCTAGAAATCATCTCAGTTTGTTGTATTTTCATAGTTAACCTAGGAACATCATTGCACTATCAAATTAATCTACAATCATATCATCACACACACCATTTTCACAAAGGACTAAAACCTTGATCCACCATTTTGGCTCTTCCATTGAGGTTAGTAACCAAGTGGGTATTTGATATATTGGAAGGAGTGTGATTTACAACCTAGATCCCTTTTTCCAATATCACATTTTGGTGAAACCCGATGTTTGTGCACTTTAAAATCTTCTAGAATATCAATTAGGTCATGTTAAAATCTACATACAATTTTAAAAAGTTTGAGTTTTTTATTTATGTATGAAAATTGTGCATGGATGTGTTGAAAAAGTGAAATTTTACATTGTTATTATCATCTCAAAAGATAAAAAATTTACAATTTCCAGCTTTTTCAAATTAGATTTGGTTCATTATTGCATGTTACAATCTGAAAATTAGTTATGGAACACATTACATTATATGAAAAATCTAAAATTACATGCATGATTATGTTTTACATATAGAAATATTAAACTTATGTGCATTTCCGAAAGTTTATTTGTTGTCAAATTTGAATATTTTTAAATCAAGATCCTCAAACACAAAAGTTTATTCCCAGATCTTTCAAATTGTGAAACTCAATTCATTAAGTCTACATCTCCCATCACCCTTGTCTTGGTTGATTTGGACCAGATTTTGGTAACAATGATATCTCTTAGCCCTCTATCCAAATTTGTTCCTAGCTTTTCTTTCACTATTTTGTAACAGTCTGTATCTCAGTGCATATAATTATCAATAAAAATATTTCACAATGTTTGAGTGCTTTGGAAAAATGATTTCTTCTTTGAAGTCCTTGGTTGATGTTTCATGTTGTGTCTTTGTTAATGCTTCCCTGAAAATCAATGAGGCTCATGTATCTTTTCTCCAACTGCATTTCCTCCTAGTGAGGATATATTGGCATAAGAAGAAGAGATCAATGATAGCTCTCAAAAAAAAAAAAAAAATTGGCAAGAAACTTAAAATTTATTAATGCTAAAAGGAAATTACATCAAAGATCTGCTAGAGCAAAAGAGTCCAAACTGGTGAAACAAGCACCGAGTACTACAAACACAAAAACTGAGGGTGGCAGAGTTCCTCAAACCCCAGAATATGTGAGACAAGACAAGAGGATACATGCAAAGGTGATGGCCATAACAACCCTGGCTGAGAATCCAAAAACCAATCCCATGTACAAAAGAGAGCCAAACAATGCTTGTAGAAGTGCTGGCCATATTAACCTTGGCAGAGAATACAAAATTCAGGTCCATGTACATATGAAGAAATGAGAATCGAACCAAGACTTACGGCTAAGCAAGAGAGATACTGAACATAGAAAAACCAGCAAGAAATTTGGCGAGAAATAGCCATATGACAATATAAATAAAACTTGTGAAAAAAGTCCAATTTGAGACTAGAAGCCATTGAAGGAGCAAGCATGTGAGGTACCAATTCCTAGAGAAGCGAGACAGCTGGAAAAACCAAGAGAGCCAACCATAGATTGAATTGAAACCAAAGTATTAGACCGAACAAATTAAAAATGAAGCCCCCAATTTGAGGAGCCACCAGAATTTCTTATCACCAACCAACAAATGAGATATTTAATATGTGGAGTAGCAAGGTGCTAAAATGTTTCCATGTTGAAGAACAACAGATTTCCAAATTTAGCCAAACTAGATGACGCAACATTTCCAATGCAATCAAATCAAGTGTCATGGAAAGCGGACGTCATGGAGACCATCCATGAAATATGGGTGACAGAGAAAACAAAGAAACCTTTACTGTTCGTCATCATCCTAATCTCTATTAACCGTCCATGGGAAATTATTGTATATGGAGAATGCAAATACTTTATCTTGGACCTTAAAGCTAATATTGTCCTTACAGAACCCATCTTGCCTACTCACCCTAACCAAAAATCTGCAAAGCCTATCATACCTTCCCTTGACGTGATTTATACCTCTCACAAAGAGACTCCTTTACAATTCATCCATTTCCCATTATGCATAAAGTCCCTTGCTAATACCAATAAAAACAAACATGTGCCCAAACATACTCATCCATCCTATGCAAACAAAGTTAGTGACACATCAATTGAATTAGAAAAATTATATGGCCATGGATTTAAAATTCTCAATAAACAAGGTTGTGATACAATGAATAAACATAAAATGCATACTCTTTTAGAACAAACACCACAAGATTCTACAATATATATTGGTTACCAAGGTCCTCTATCTTTACATAGGACATTTACTCCAACTTTAAACCCACCGCCACCTCATGGTCCAATTGGAGATGGCCTCCTCTCCACTCTGCATCCCTTTTCCAAAATAGAGTGTACATTATGAACATTTTACAATGGAAATTAATCACTCTACCACCTATTCATGAAAATAAATATGATAAGAAAACAACTAAAAGCTTGACTTTTGTGTATATCACCAAACACTTGGTCATTCTACTGATGAGTGTTATGCTTTAAAGAACAAATTGTAATGGTTAATTCAACTATATGACATTGATGTGGCTCCATACAAAATAACAAATTAATTACTATGGTCTTATTCCTTTTTATGTGCCATTTTTAGTATCATATGAAGGTCATTACCACACATGAGGGCACAAAAACATTTTTTGCAATCATATCTTAGTAATGAGGAGCAACACAATAATATCCACATATGGTTGTTCTTTTCCTTACACTTAGGGGGGAAGGATAGTTGGTCTCGTGAGGTGTGTATCCTTTCTAAAGGATCCCCTCTTCATTCATTATCTCCTTAAAATATTAGTATAGAAAGTACACTAACATTTCAATGGGGGATATATTCCCCCATCTATTAGTGAAAAAATTTAAGAATTTAAGCCATATGGCCCCTTTAGCGATGGTATTATGCATGATGTCCCCTAAAGTGTGGTCTTGAATCTTCAAGTGATGACCCTTTAGTGGTGGTATTATGCATGATATCCCCTAAAGTGTGGCCTTGCATCTCCATGTGATGCCCCTTTAGTGGTGGTATTATACATGATATTCCCTAAGGTGTTGCTTTACACATTGTTCATATGCACCCATTGTGGTGGTATTATTTGTAATGCCCCCTCAGGCGTGGATTTTATATTTGTCCCCCATGACGTTAAACTTTTAAATACACCTTGAGGTAATTTGTCCCCCATGATGTTAAACTTTTATACACCCCCTATGGTGATTCATCCATCATTATGTTAAAATTTTATACACCCCCTAAGGTGATTCGTCCCATGTGACATTAAATGGTCCCCCATGATATTAAACTTTTATATGCTCCCTAAAGCATGATCTACAAAATAGTCCATGGATTTGGCATAACAAAACTTGTTGATTCATATACTTGAGAATTTTAGCATGGCCACCTAGCATAACATAAATTGATTTCTGATGGATCCATGTGTTTCATGAGTCAACTAGCATAATATAGCTTTCAATCCTTGTGAAACTTATCATATTGCATGGAAACCTAGCATAATGCATCTTGCTAGCCAGTAGGTCTATGTAGCTCATGAGTGATCTAGCATAACACATCTTGTTGGTCCTCATGGGAGCACTATCCTATCTAACATCATATTTGAGAGATGAAATTTGGTATTTAATACAAAACTAACACTAAAGTCTCTTTTCCTTGCTGACTTAAATCCTTTAGTACTAACCATGTGTTTTTGTTTGTATTTGTTATATTTCTTCCTTGTGTCTTTCATTTGTTTGATTTGTTTGTGCTTTGTGCCTTCATTATGTTTATATCATGTTCATGTTTATATTGTATTATGTTGTTTGTCTTCATCATGTATGCTTTGTGTTTGTCATGTTGTATTGCACCTTATGTGTGTGTTCATTTTTCCCATTGTTTTATTAGGATCTAGAAACTTGAGGTCTAGTGCACCCCCTAGATTTGATGTTGTCCTATCACTTCAATGTTTAGATAGTTGAACCTTTCTTGGCTTATCCTTACTTTAGTGTGAGTCTAAGCGTAAGTTCATGCTCTCACTAAAGTGGGTGCTAAAGGTAGCATCATATATTATCACCCTTAAAAATTTCATGCTAGGTTTAGCTCCCTCTCATGTTCTTGGACCCAGTTGTGTATTTAATTTACCTATTTTATAATTTTATAGTCGTAAAATTGCACCCCTTGCAATTTCACATACAATATTGTATCTACTTTAGTGTCCACTCCCTTAGCATCTTGAATAGGCTCATTTTAGCCCCTGCATCAGCCCTTTTCCCTCTCGGGATTGTCAAAGGCTCACTTTTCAGTAGCTACCCTTCACACGTTAGCTTTGCATTAAACTTTGTGCCTTTCCCATTCACGTTGTTTTGTAGCGTGATGTGTCTAGACACTAGCGTGCCACATGGACATCCACACACCACGCTAGTGTCCTATAATGTTTCAACGTTCAAATGAATGTTTTCATGAATGTTTTCCACTTATCATCTCCCTTAGTCAATGGTAATGACTCGAGATGCCCTGTAACTGCCTGGGAAGCTTCTTTTTGCTTCTCTTCTCTCCTTAAATACTCTCTCTTCAATTCATTTTGGGTCTTCCTCTACTTGTAGCTTCACTCCTAACTTCTCTTCTTCTTCTCCATCTTGGCACTCTCCCATCTTGCTCTTGCTGGCACAACTCTTTTGTTTGTTACAACAGCCTTCAAGCTCTTTTGGAATCTCTTGCAAATCTCTCAAGCTCTTACAACACTCTTGGCTCTTGCAACTCTCTTGCTCTCTCTCTTTGGCTTCCTTAAGCCTTGCAGCTTCATCTCCCTTATCTCATGCTTGTGAGCATCCTGGGATTCCATATCCCCTATCTACTACATCTCTACTTCGTGATACGGATTATCCTCCTCGAGCGGGGATTGCTTTTATCACCTGCATTTTGTGATATGGGTTCTCCTCCTCGAGCGGGGGTTGCTTTTATCACATCACATTTGCTTACTTATCACTCTCTCTATCTTTTGGTTGTCTGTGGAGTTGGGAACACCCAAACAGGGGTTTGACTGAGGCAAACCCCTATACAGCCCCAACACTTTCTCTAGATCTTACACTTGTAGGTATTGAAGACATTCATTTGTTGGAGGTTTCATCACCTGCATGGTTGTAAGCATTTCCTTTCTTCTCCTTATCTCTATCATTTCTACTTCACTTTATTTCAGTTCTATCACTTTTTGTTACTTTCCTATATTCTGGAAGTCCTTAGCAATTAGAATAGAAGTAGTCACTTTGTCATTTTCTATGATAATCTCACTTTCTAGTTTGTATGAGATGCTAGTGTGCCTCTAGGACACTAGCGTGTCGCGTTGTTGTTTGCATCCTGTGCTCTCGTCCTTTGGCTAAGAGCTTGTTAGTTTGTCTAGAGAATCTTTGTGACTTGCTCTTTCAGATTCTAGAACTCTCTTGTTGTTCCTGAGGTAGTTTAGGAAAGTTTTGCGCATCAGGATCTCTGAATGAAGAGAACTCATGAGTAGTGAATCCCCCTTCTCTAAATTTTGGTGAAACTGTTGTGAAGAAGGGTATTTTTCAAAAAACTAAGAATTTATTTACCCCTACTTGGCGGGGTCATAACTTTTGACTCGGTCCTCAGAATTTAGAACCGTTTACATAGTTGGAAGGGTCTCCTAGAGAACTAGTTCAATCCCAAAAATACCATGCCTTTGGCTATCAAAGTTTAGGGACTAACACAAGTTCTGACCTCAAATTATGCTCTGAAGACCTCCAAAAATGTAAATTACTAGAACCTAGAAAATAGCAAAAAAAATAGAAAATCTAGATTTTTGGTTTTTCTCAATTCTATCACCCCAAAATGAATTTAATATCTTTGTTAGTTCAGTATCTAATTTTGTTCAAAATGTTAATAATATTCCATTTCATGCATGTGATAGTGACTTGGCCTTGCCTATGTCACTTGATATTTTTGATCCTTCTCACGAAAGTTCTCTAGCTTTGGAGGATATTTTGTCACAAGAAGATGAAATCATTGATACCTTTCTTAATTTTACTCTATCTTCTCTTCATTCCAATGCACTCTTCTAGAGATGATGCATTAGTGAATAATGAATCTTTCCATCCCAATGCACTCTCTTCTAGAGACATAGCATTGGTGAATGATGAATCTCTTTTCTATTCCAATGCACTATCCTCTAGAGATGATGCATTAGCGAATGATGAATCTCTTTCCACATCTAATCCTCCTTGGATGAATGTTGAGAAAATGTCTTTGAATAATTATTCTATTAGTTGTGATGAGTCTATAAATGTAATCTATGTCTTTGTTGCCCCTTAGAGGCCTAAGAGACCGATCATTTACTTAACTCCAGCTAGTCCTTTTCCTAAAATGGTTTGTTCTATTAATGTTGTTCCATTTGATAGATATTCCCTTGATATAGAATGAATAAACAACCAAGCCTTCTTCAAGCTCCTAAACCTACAGCTAAAGCACCTAGTGATTATGACCTTGTTGGGAAACTTTGGGTTACCCCGGCTAAGATCTCACTATGGGACTTGCTTTAGTCTACTCTGGTTTATCAAGGTATGCTTCAAGAATCCTTGCAAAAGATCCTCTTGCCTTCTTCTATTAGGCCGGAAGATGTTGATGCGTTGATAGCTTATATTCATGTAGATTCATCAAATATTACATTCTATCTGCAAGAACTCTCACCTCTAGAAGTACAGAAGCGAGCAGACCCTCTAATGATCATAGTTAACATTAATAATATCGGCATTAGACATACTCTCATTGACTTTGGTTCAGCGCTCAATGTATGTGGAATTGATCTATTGCCTAATATTAATATTGATTCATCTTATCTTAATGCTTCTTCTATTGTCATTCGTGGGTTTGATAATGTTGGTCGACAAGCCCTAAGCATGATAGTCTTTCCTTTGATGTTGGGACTCATTATTGTACCTACCTTTGTATATGTTATGTCAAAAAAATTACCTTATAACCTTCTTGGTAGACCATGGATTCATGTTATGGGTGCAGTCTCATCTACCTTGCATAAATATATTAAGTTTATTTGCAATAATCAAGTAGTCATAGTCAAGGATGACCCTAAGACTATGCACTTATGTGAGATGGAAGCTATTGGTCAGACTTCAGTTGTGCCTACTCTTATTCCTTCAATGTCTTCCAATGTGTCAATGTTTACTCCAACAGTACCTACTACAAAGGATACTCTTGAGATAAATGTCCCTAAAGAAGATCCTTTTGAAGCAAGAAATCTTAAGTCTGCTCCTTCTACCTCTTCTCAATAAAATGCATATCTTGGTGATGATTGGGGTTCCTTAGACTTTACATATTCCTTCAGTGGGGAATATAAAGTTGACCCGATCCACTTGAGCCTTCCAATAACATCATCCAAACCTACTATCAAAGATGAATATTCTTTTGTATCGTGGGATAGTGTGAGCATAAATTGTAATGTTCTTAATGTTGGTCTTCTCCCTTTTGGGGAAGATGATTGCACCTCTGTTAAAGAGGCCAAAGTTGGTAATCCTATCAAGAAGGTTGATGGTGATCCCATGGAAGAGTATGATCCCCCTAGCCAGAATAATACTCTCCATGAGGATCCTCCATTGTCTTCCATCTTTGTATCTTCTTCTTGCGAGTAGTCAAACTTTTCTCCACAAGAGAAAGGGTTGCTTCCTGCT
>VDFB02162367.1:0-15036 GCA_007258455.2 Sequoia sempervirens | reverse complement strand
TGATCCTATATCTAGATCTGGTGTAGATACCTCTTCCAAGAACTAAACCCAGTAATGGTTTTAGGGGGAGTAGTTACAAAAAAATCTAAAAATCCCCTGATATATGAAGTGTCAAGCCATGACACAAGGATATGTGATGTGAGTCATCATTTTGAAGGTATTGAAGAAATTTCTGGTAGAAATGGGAAAATCTAGAGATTTGCGGAACTTTTTATGGTTTATAGTGTGTTTTATAAAGTGGTTGGTAGCTTTTAAGCTGAAAAGAAATAAATGTGAATTGGGGATAAATTCATAAGTAATAAAGTAAGAGGCTAAGTTAAGGAAAAGAACATTTGTGAAATTTGGAAGAAGTAGTTAAGTTGAAGAGAGAGTGAAGGAAAATCAAAGTATCATACATTGAAACCCTACTTCTCGACAAGTAGAAAAAGGTATTCTCTGTTATATGAATTTTGTGGTTTTTAAAGTTGAAGGAACTCTTTGTTAAGTTTATTCAAGATTTTTTGGGGAATATGGCCACTCCCACTATTGTGGAATTTTTTGAGAGAATGCAACCAATATTTAGAAGATGTTTGTGGCAAGTATCTGAAAATTACCTCGTGGGTGCATTCTCGCACATTCCAAGCCATGTGCTACCCACCGAAGATCTAAGAACATACATTCATGGGAAGTTGGAAGAATTCAATCATTAGGAGCTAAAGGATTTGTGGGACAATGAGTTGACTGGAGATGATCTACTACTTAATGCACAATATGAAAACCTAGTTCGAATGAAGCTGAATATTTAGAATTGGTTTCCAATCATTTCCAGTGAGAGTGAGGTGAAGTTTGTCAGAGTGACCCTCAGTAGGGTTCATAACAAATTTGTGTGGGAAAATGAACCAGGAATTATCAACAAGGATGCAATTCGAGTTGTGAATGGTCTTTGTGATACTATTGTCATTCCAATTCTAAAAGCGGTGAAAAATGATGAAGTTGCAAGGTTGACTAGTGCTAAGTTTGATGGGAGAGCTTTAATCAAAAAGTCTATTGTAAACCATGTCGTCAAGTATGTTGCCATCATGATTGGGCAGAAAGTCTATTTCACTAATCGAAAGTAAATTCAATATCAGCTTTTGCGGAAAGTCATAATGTCAATAAAATGGCATGAATGGAAAGGATTGTGATCTTTGTGAGTTGATTAGATTGCAACTTAATGGAGAACCCGAGTATTACAAAGGTGAAGAAGCATGTTTTCAAATTTGGCAGTTTAGTTGTTTGTTTGTTATTCTATTTCTTGAAGGAGTTACTGGGAAGAAAAGGCATAATGTGGGACAACACCAAATCAATTGCTCATCAATTTTTTGACCATTTATGCAGTCTAGGAGACTTTAGGGCACAAAAAAATTCCCTAAATGCCTTCTTTACAGTATTTAAGAATGAAATGCATGAAAGAGAATGGATTCCAATGAGTTTGGTAAAGAAGTATGAGGAGATAACATTTCTTGTATCTACATATGAATGCATCATTGAGGCTGTAGAACCCAGAATTTGATGGATTGAATCTTTGGGATATGAGATTGAAGAAAAAATGGTAGAAAGGTACATTGAGATCTTGTTAGAGAGTTCTAAGGACCCCTCTCTACCTAAGCATGGTACATATTAGGAGAAATATATTGAAATACATCTGGAGGCTAGTGCAACTAAAAGAAGAAAGAAGGTTGAATCTTTCTTCCAAGGTGTAATATACACTAAGGATGATATAGAAAAATTGAGGGAGGCAATTGATGAAAGGAAAGAAAAATCTATTGAACAGTCCTCCAGACCTAGAAAATTAGGAAGACTATCTTTTGGTGCTACACCAACACGTATTTCTAGTTTTGTCACCCCTAGTGGTGCTAATGTTGAGAAATGGAAAAGGAACCAAGTGTTCCTGCATCTATTGATATAGCTTCCCTTCTGGTCCCAGTACTAGGGCATATAAGAAGAAGGACATACCTCCTACTACACCATCTACTACTTCAGAAAGAAGAAGAGTGAAACAAAAGGCTGACAAGAAAAGAAGTTTGAGTGATGTTGTTGAGGAAGAAATTGAACTTGGCTTAGAAGGAGAGCAACAGCTAAAAAGAAACAAAAAAGTAGTACATCCCGTCAAGAAGCCAAAACTAGTGTTGTTGTCTCTACAGATGAGGAGTCAGAGGAAGAGGAGGATACTTACTAAATTCATGTACATACAGAGAAGAATGAAGAAGGATCATTTGATCCTATGGAGGTGTTAGCAAATAGATTGGTCACTGCGATTTGATGTGATAAATGACCCCCAATTTCCTAACAAAGCAATGACGCAATGAAACTAACAACTCCAGAGATTGCTATTGAATTAGCGATCTTCCTCTAAATTTAAGAGGTACAACTCCCTCTTATGATCTTCAATGAATTAGAAAGGATTGAAAATAATAATAAGGTGTGCTTTTAACAAGAAAGTAGTAAAGGAAAGCAAATACCCATGCATAAAAATGACACAAATGTGAAAGTAATTTGGAATAAAATATCAAAGTAAATGACCCAAAGATCATTCACTTGAACCCGTAGATGATAAGGAGGAGGAAAGAAAATGATTTCCAGAAATTACATGAAAAAGACAAGACTCAAAGATCCTACAATGAACACATCCTTAATCTGACATAACAGAGAAAATACAAATGAATAATTGTGGATTCACAAAGGAAATCAACAATTAAAGAGAAGACCATTGAACAAAAAGATTAGCAATATCTCCTTTATTCCCTGAATAAAATATAGAACTCAAAGACTCTATCTCTTTGTACAAAGATTAAGCTCTAAAAAATAACCCCTTTCCCCACATGAACAACAAAAAGATTCAATTATTGTAACCCCACAGCCTTCAAAGAGGCTCTCGTTTTATAGCCAAAAAGATCCCCACTTTGAAATATTTTTTACAATAAATAGAAAGAGGAATCCTCTCCCCTTTTCAACTATGAGTAACTAATTCTTTAAAACAAAGACTTTTCACCTCCCATAACTGTTTCTTGAGTTGATTTTTCTTTTAATTTAAAAGAAACTTTCTTTTGAATTTAAAGTGTCACTAAATGGTGTTTCTAATGCCACGAAGTCCTTTCAGTTTATGAATGACACTTGTAAAATTATTTTGTTAGAGATATTGAAGTTTTGATTAGCTCCAAGGTGTAAGATATGTGCTTTGCTAAATCCATCCAACAACATAGTTTATTGTAAACTTGCATCAACCACCTTTCATCTACACACAACAGTATATGATGAAATTTTATTTGAAGAACATTGGCTTTGAGATCTCCCCTTCTTGTGCTTTTTTGATTTTCCATTATGCTTGGCTACAAGCTTCTTGTTTCGATCATGTCTCCATTAGCTTAGTGATTTGCATTGATTTCTAGGAAGAACATTCACTATGCTCCTGAAATCGGTTGTCCATATTCAAATTCTCATTGCTACAACCATAGAGGGGTTGTCGCTATCTGGATCAAACTCATTTGGAGTCATTTGGAAAATACCCAAGTTACAACATTGTATTCAAGGATTATAACATTCAAGCTTTGTCGAGACATTCCAACCCTGACTTTTCATCAAAAGTAATCTCCTTATATTAACAAGTTCAAACAAGAATCACTCTACCATTCATCGGGTGCCTTAAATGAATCTGAAGATTGTGAAGGGTAGACAATATAGAATATTCCTTTATGTCATGTGTATCTCTTTTAGAAGAATCAAAAAAATATTTTCATCACTTGGTTTCATAGTCACCTCCTTCCGCTTGATGGTGCAATTATGAGAAGCAACAAAATCTAATATCAATATGTCTACTATCAACATCTTGTGAGAGGGTCGTAATTTGTCCCAATAATCTTCTCATTTTATTCACTGCCTAGCAACATTACATCATCTTCGCAAGTCGCACAACCATTGAATAAAGCTATATATAAGCATCTCTATATTCCTTTTATGTGGGCAGTGAAATGAGGGAGTTATTTAACTCCAGGTGGTAAGTTATACACTTCTTCAAAAACCTGCCTATAACATATTACCATCAAGGCTTAAATTTGATGGTCCACCTTGCCCATCATGAATTTTTTTCTATGGTTTAGTCTTCATTATTTCCTTTCACATGACAATTATTTTTTTTACGGCAAGTGAAATTTTATATAATAAGGCACTAATAGGCGAGGGACATGGACATTTTCAGCATAAGGAACATGCCTCTTCTTTTCCATAGGAGCACTATCAATACCTAGGCGACCATCTTTTGGAATAGGTTGAAAAAGATGACAAATTTTTCACCTGTTGTCCATTCATCTCAAATTTAACAAACCTCAAAGTCTGTTATGAATTTGATTTATGATAGTATTAGCATAGAACTTGTAACATACTAACATTAAAATGAAACTAATGAATCATAATGCATTGGTGTGTTTTGCCTCATATGGGATACATCACCATTACAAATGTGAACAAAAAAATGACTTTTAAAACATTTTAAATTCTTCTTTGTTTGGAATCTTTCCAAATTTCATACACTCTGCTCCATTCCACTACTGATACATCAAGCATTTTTAGAGACACTCTCATCAAAGTATCCAATATATCTAATGTTAGAGTTGTTCGTCGGATATCATTTATTATGTTTTTCCTTGAAAATCCTCTTTCACATGCCTCTATACTTGTTGGAATAGTAAGGATTGTTTGCCATAGCTTTGTAATGTTTGGAAAACTTGTATGTGAGTCCATGACACAAAAAACCCTCCAATCTTCCTTCATTGATAATCCCTCACAACTAAGATGAAGAGTATCAACAACTATATGCAACTCTTGTTTACAAGCTTCAACATTAAATAATGTTTCATTTTCTTCTCCCTCACATAAAGTATGTTGCATGTGTTGAAAAATATTATCAAGCCAACACTTTGAATTATCTTCTCTAGCATGAGCATCCTTTAGATAATGACAAGGACTAAACAACTTTACTAATCAAGATAATCACCATGTGCATGTGAAATTTCCACAAACCACAATTCATGCCTATGAACATCACCCTATTTATCGGTAATCTCTAAATAACCATATTTAGAGGCATCCAAGAATTTAGATATGTAACAGGTACCATCGAAAAATGTATCACTTCTCATAAATCACCTGCTTAAAGTGTTTATAGTAATATCAATAGATGCCCCTAATGATGTAACATCAACATACTCTTCTTGAAATTTTATATTCAACTTGTTCAACATAAGTATTATATCTACAAGCATGTGTAAACAAAATTGAACTGAAAATATTCTTGCCTTATCATACCATGACTCTCTCTTTTCATTTTTCCATAAATTCAATATAGGAGGAATCAATACAACAAGCCTTTCAATAACTTGTCCTCTTGAAAGCCATCTAACTCCATGAATTTCAAGAGCTTGAAGAGTTTCAAGTTGCATGACTTCCTATAAAGAAATGAGTTCCTTGTTTCTTTTAGTATAATTTTGTACCCAAGAATACACCTTATTTGCTAATTTCTCAACAAATAACAATTCAAGAATTTTTTTGGAAGCATCTAATGCAACTAAAGCTTCATGATGAGCAATGCAGTGAACACCTACAAGATTAGGAACATCTTTTTTCATAAAAGAAACAAACCCATTTTCACTACCAACCATGGATGAAGCACCATCTATGGATACAACTATTAAACGTGTATTTGAAATCCCACTTTCTTCCTTTAAAACATTGATTGCATCATAAATTGTTTTTCCTTTTCCATCACAAACATTTATGAGCTTTAAAAATTGCGAAGTTGGCTGCCTTGGCCATTTTGAGTCTAAAAAAGTTACATAGACCATATGATGCTTCTCTAAACTGTGATCTATACTTTCATCCAACATCAAAGAGAAAAAATGACTATCCAACATTCTAGCAGTTTGTACCTCTTAAAAATACTTAGATATAGCATAAAGCAATTGATTTGCAGCCATCTGATTTGTGTATGAATTGTAGTCCTTATTCTTTGGCATGTTTGGTAATTGTAATGTCATTTCAAGAGAGCAAAGTGATTCATATTTTGAAAAGGGTAAATCCTCTTGAACCATCCAAAAAACTAATTTCATAGTTGCGATGACTCTTTTCTTGTTAATGTCATCAACATTTGCTATATGTTCTGTAATAGGTTTTGATTTCTTTTCATTCCCACGTGTCCATTTAGCTAGTGAAATCTTATGAATGTTTGAATTGGCATGAGTAACTAATGAATCATGTTGTAAACTAGTGCAACCATTACCTGCTCCCCATGGTCTAGTTGCATTATGTGTATTACATTTTTATCCTTCATATATTATACATTTTAGCCACTTAAACTTTACTTTTCATTCCTCACGAAATTCTCGTTTTACTTCAAGTTTTCTTTTTTTTCTTCTGTGTATTGTTTTCTCTTGTTGATATTCATCAGCATACTTTTCAATGTACCCCAAAATATCTAAGTCTTCATTTAAATCAAAATTATGATCTTCATTGGGTGCTACAACTTCGGATGTTCTTGACCATGGAAAAAAATGCTTGAGAGAAGGCTGATTTTTTTTTCTCCGAGACATTTTCAAATTGTAATCCCCACATATTTTAAAAATAAGAAAGATTTAGATATTTTGTTCAAATTCATCTAAATTTATAAAAATGAACCATAAAAAAAAAATTAATATAAACTAATAACCATATAGAGAACAGGGGGTTGTAGAGGGGGTTGTAGTGGTTGCATCAAAATAAAAAAATAGGAAAAAAAATTCATGGAATATTATTAAATGTGATTCAAAATGTTTGATAAAAAGAATCTACAATGTTTAATTTTACTGTGGTAAACTATTACAAATTTTTAATATAATATTTGTAAATCATGCCTTTTTTAAAAGAACAAAAGAAATAAAATGAAAATTATCTTAGCCCTTCCCACAATGTGTAAAAATCAGTTTCTTTTGTTAGACCGAACTCCAGGCAAAGAAAATCCCCAAAAATCCCTTTCCGACTTCATTTCCTCCGCAACTCTAGAGTCTAGATAATGAAGATTAAACTGTTACAAATTTTTAATATAAGATTTGCAAATCATTATTTTTTTAAAAGAACAAAAGAAATAAAATGAAAATCATCTTACTCTTCTTACAATGCAGCAAAATCATTTTCTTTTTTGTTATAAGTTGTAACTGTGCAGCAAAATCTCTTTACTTTTTACAAATCTTCTTTCTTTTTTGTTGTATGTTGTAAGTGTGCAAAATTTTCTGACTTTTTGCTTCTTCTCTGCAGCTCTAGAGTCTGGATAATGAAGATTAAACTCTAAAACCAGATTAATAAAAGAAAAATGAAATATTTTGCACTGGTAGAAAAAAAATGGTTTGAAGGAGAAGATTGTTGTTTTTATAAAAAATTCTATTAAAGAAACTCAAAAAGTATTTAGAATAAAAGAAACTCAAAAATATCTAGAATCTTTAAAAAAAATCTTAAAAATTTGAGATTTCTTTTTTCAACAATAGAAGTTTGCATTTAAAAAAAAGAAGTTTCTATTCTTTTATTAAAGCATAGAAGAAGTTTCTATTAAAAAATTTAAAAATAAAAGTATATATATACGGTCAAATTTTCATATTAACTATTTTTTTATAGTTTCTAAAATAAATTGCATGTATTAACATATGGTTAAATGTTTATTTTTACTATATTTTACAGTTAAAATCTTCAAATACAGGTATACGGCCATGAAATTTAAGCCCTGAATTTACCATGCTAGCGGACTTTTGATAGGTTACGCTAACCTATGAAATTACCGCTAGCTCCAAAATGCCCGCTTCGTAGTTCTCCTTACTCACCTAAGATTTTTAGTGTCAGTCAGTTAGAAATTCTTATAACCACTTGTGAGATTTTCATACCATTTCAGAACTTTGGAAATCTAAATAGTGATCTAACATTGACTGCTTGAAGAACCACTATTTTAATTTTAAGATCCTAAGTGATTGTCGCGGCTTATTCTTCTCTTCCCCATGTTACTTGTGAGGTATTCTCAAATCTGTCTGTGACAACCTTTTCCTGATTTAAGAACTTTGTGCATATCAATGCAACAATTTTTATACTATCGACCTCTTGTATGTTTTTCAGATGTGAAAGGATTGAAATTCGACATTTCCCTTTACATTATGTTAAGTAAATCATGGGTGTGGATTATACCTTTACATTCAACATTTAACAAGGAACTTGCGATCACAAATATTGACAAAAACTTCTTGCCATGTTCCATGAGAAAGAATGGTAGCTCTCATTAATAAAGCACTTGCATCCCAAGATTAATGTATCGACACTATTATCTTACTCTATGAATTTTGAAAGAAATGCTATGAAATGACTCAAATGGGTGGTAAAGCTCCAAGTCTCATTTTCATCACCGCTATTACAAGGTGATATCCATTTGATAAGATACCAATGACAAAGATTAATTTTGCAGTACCTTAAAAACCAAAGGCGTTTCTTTTGATTGATAACCTGAATGGGAAAGCACCATTCAAAACATTGTTGAGCTACATCATATACTCATGCTTCTTAAAAATAAGAAACATCCTTCACAAAGAATTATCAATCATCTTAGTAAAATGCCTAAAAGTTTAGATTGATTTTGTACCATTTTCCAATCATGATGGAGCAATCTGCATTCTGCAAAAACACCTCTCTTGCAATAGATGCAATAGTCCTAAATCTATAAATACATTACTATCTTGAAATGCCTAACAATAGGATTTTTTGATTCGATGAGGTTGAATATAAAGGGGAAAAGCTCAAAAAAATTCATGGCTGAAAATAGGGCTAACAAGAGGACATGCCTGGATCTCCTTTGGTAAGTGGTCATCAACCCTTAAATCTAGGAAGCTTGGTTAACAACATGATTGATAATGATCTTATGCCAACTGTTGAGCTATATGATAAGTTCAATGATGAAGGGAACAAAACCACCATAAATACATTTGTACAATACATAGTCATTTGTAATATAAACATGGATACAATATGTACTACATTTACTGAAAAGGAAAGAGTTAGTAATTAGAAGGAAAGAGGCTTTAAATGTTGAAGACAAGATGAGAAGTGAAGCCTTAAAATCTACTAGTTCCACTTTTTCAAAGATAGAAGCTACAAATCTGCTGAAAGAATGTTCTACATTGTTTAGAGTCAAGCAGAAATTCTAACATGTTAATGAATAAGGAAGATATTATATGGAAAAAGTAAGGAAAGATACCCAGGATGTAATTAGGAAATTAGCAAGGAGCTATGAGGCAAGAACCAATTTTTCGTCCCACACCACTCAGGCACATGAACATGCTACTGTTGTAGAAGTAATGGATAACCCAATCTTGGACTATTCATGATACACTTGGTGCTTCGGAGACCCCTGCCCCTCTGACTGAAATAGAAGAAACTATAAGAAAAATATCTGATGGTTATCATAGAAATCAATTTGGTGAAAAGAGAGAAGAACATCAAGAGTCTATCGAGAAAAGGGAAGAGAAAAACAAAGATGAGAGGGAAGGGAGTAAGGAAAAAAAGAAGAATAATGACAAGGATGATGAAGATAGAAGGGAGAAAGAAAATAGAGATAATTCCTCTAGAAATTCATTTGGAGAAGAAGAAAAAGAAAAGGAAAAAGAAGAAGAAGAAGAAGAAGAAGAAGAAGAAGAAGAAGAAGAAGAAGAGAAAGAAAAGAAAGAAGAAAAGAAGAAAGAGGAAGACAAAAAGCCATTCCAACTGAAGGAGAAATTTCCAAAGGCCTTGGACCATCAAATCCATCCGGAGAATCATCCATAAGTACTCTTAAAGGTCTTCTTTCAAGACAAGCTGTAATCCAACCTGCACTTCCACCTCAACTAGTTAAGCTACCATCTCACACAGGTTATGTGGATTTGACAAAAATCACACCAAATGACAAAATAAAGCTAAGTGAAACCTTTCTCAACTTTGTCACACAAGAAGTTACAAAGTCATATCAAAAGGGAAATGAATTAATAAAGGAAGTTATCAAATCTTTACAAGAGATAGCCCCCGGTGTTACTTCAAACAACTCTTTAGCCCTGATTGAAAATTTGAGGCTTATTGTTGATTCAGTTAAAGAGTACACATCTAATCTTAAGGTACATACTGCAAAAGAAGTGGAGTTGAATTTGCTAGAGAAAATATTGTTGTTTCTGCAAGACAAGTGTACAATTACATATGACAGGGCATTGTAAACTTTGAAAGAGGTAAACGAATATGATGAGGAATCCCAACTACTATTTGTTTACTGCATGAAGTGGCCAAAAGCCACTCGAGGTATCAAGGATTTAATGGACTCAATTGAGTCTCAACTTTTAGATGCTTCCAAAGATTATAAGATTGCAGATGATAAAAACTATGTTAGGAGGGTTTCTATTGTATATCTTCAAAGTAAATTCTTCATCCCACAAAGGAAAAAAGAAGGTGCTATGAGATGGTATGCCCAGCTTAGAGAGTTGGTTATGTCCAAACATGTCTCTATATCAAATGCATTGATGGAAGCAGAAATACTTGAGAAGATGAACATTGCTCCATCCACTCTGGAAGAAGGAGAAGAATGCCTGGTGGAAATAGAATATTTGGATAAAACTCTCTCCAGGGAAAAAGGAGTCTAGGATGATGGAAAGCCAGCTTGGGAAGCAGTTCTCAATGAGTTATAGGGTGCCCCTAGTTCCTGATTTGAATTTTTTTTCTCTTGGTCATTTTTCCTTGATGTTAAAGGGGGAGAAGAGGAGACAAGGAGAAGAGTATGTATAAAGTATGTTATGTTATATGTTTGTATCCTGTACATATCTTAGGGGGAGTTGAGCACAATTTTGTTTTTAATTTTTGAAGAAAGTCTCATTTTTGGCACATGTTTCCATCAATGACAAAGGGGGAGATTGTTGGAAGAATGAAGAAGGTGCCCTCTGGGTTTGTTGTCATTGATGCCAACATTGGTTGGTAACTGACTAAGTAAACTACGTGTTTATGTTGATTCGGTATTTTGGTCTCAGGCCTTTAAAAGGAAACTTCTCATGAGTTTTGATATATTAAGCTCGAAAGAGGCCGCTTATAGGTATAAACTATTTTTCAAAGAGTTTGTGGATCTCGTTGCTATCCAAGCGGATAAAAGTTCAATAATTTTGACCCATTAAGCATAAGAATTTTGTACTTTGTGTTCCTGCTGTGCCCAGCCACCCAATTGGATGATACATTTTTTCGCTATGTACAAGGAATTTTGAACTGATTCAAAAGTAATTTTGACTTTTAGATAACGTTTCAATTTAGCTAAATCAATGATACGCGGAAAAATAAGTGACGTGTATATATATGTAAGATGGATATAAGATGTGTGTAAAGATATAGAGGGTATGTATGGATGCATAAATGTATTAGTGAGAGTTATTTTATGATGATTGTATATCTACAACCAGAGCAAAATTTTGGTCTTTCCAGAGATTAACTGGAACTGATTTTTGCACTTTGTAGGTGCACTTCTCTAGTTCATTTTGGCAAAGGAGCCAAGCACCTCTTTGCATCTGGCTATATATGCTATATATTCTATTCAGTTTCTGAGTCTTTCACACAAAGGTGTGTCCTCGGTATGAGCCGCGTACATCTTATGATTGGTTATAATATATTGTGAGCTAATCCTCACTGTGGTTTTTCCCACCTTGGGTTTTCCACATAAAAATCCTTGTGTCAATGTGTTATGATCTCTTTTGTGTTTTGGTTCACAATTGTAGCTAGATGTGGATTGTTAATTAGATGGTTAATAATTACTTTTGTAAGCATAATACTGATTCACTCCCCCTCTCAATATTCAATTTCTTCAAAAATACTTCTAGTCACGAGGTTAGATGTGTAACTATAGTGAAAATTGTAGTATCTATAGTGATTGAAAATAACTAGTGTAAACGGAAACAAGAAAACAAATAAGCACAATAAAATAATATATTATTATGTAATGCAAGAATTATTTTACAACCTCAAATTATCTTAGATCATAAGAGAATGTAATGTAATATTTGTAGATAATGAAAGAGAGATAAATACATAGAGAGACATGATATGCAATGAGAAATATATCAAGGACATACATTAACATAATGCATATATGTGATAATTTTATGATGTATATAGATACTTGATATGTGTATGGTGAATGAATACATGTGTTCATTTTATTTTTCTTATTCTATAATATTATCACATATGTTTTGATTTCTCTCCTTATCCATAACACTAGGGTAAAACATAACATTAACATAACAATAATATAAATAAGTAGTCTATATTTTCTTGTCAACATTTATTTTTTTACCAAACCCTATTTTTTTATAGTTAAGTGTGAACCAAACTTAGTGGGAATATTGTGGTAATAAATACTACTAAAATAAATTATTATAGATGAACATGACCACAAGAATACATTAAAAATATAATAAATTATGTTGGAGTAATCATGCATTAGCTAATAATTAATTAATCTTTAATTAATTATTAGGCTAATTTCTTCTCATGCACTTAAGCTAATCATAGGAGTGTTTTTTTTCTATTAACTAGAGTGAACTATTATTAGACCATTTTGTCTCATCACATAGGAGATGACACTTGTCATGATCTAATCCATTTATTATTTAGGTTTTCTCTTATAAAGAACTCTCCCTCATTAAATTGTTTTATTCTGTAAGTTTTTCTAGTTGAGGATATAACAAATTATTGTTTGTATATCTCTTGCATGGAAGGTGTTTTTATTTGTTGTTTAATCTTGTGAACCATGTTATTCACAATTCTAATGAATTATATATATGAAATTAACCAAATATAAGATTTTAAAATTTATCTATACATAGTCGTTTCTTAAAAAACAATAGAAAACTATAAGGTATGTAATTTTTAACATTTCATCTTACCTTAAAAATTACCCAATTTCACCAACTCTTTGTGAATGAATTATTTGTAATTAATTTTTGAGAAGAAATAATATTGAATAAAAATTTAGAAAATATTTTTTTATCAATCTATAGGAAGAAATGGAATTGAACAAAAATTTAGGTAGATAGAAGTTACTCATTTATGTCAAGGTGTTATACTTTTGATGGTATATTCAATGCAGTTGAAAAATGGGCAACAACCAAAATCATGTATTATTAATTAGTTCAAAAATAAAAGCACCAAGATCAAGATCAAGATTGTTACAAGTTTGGATCATTCAGTTTCTATATAAAGCAAGTTTTTAATCCCCAAAATATTGAAAGAATTTAAAGTGTTACACCCCTAACTTTAACTATGTTTTACTTTTTACTTTTGAAGTAACTTGTAGATGATTATGCATGATTCAATGATTTGATGTTCAGAAAAATGTCTAGAAAAATCAATGTTTTCCTGAGTTATGTTTATTTGACTAAAATTGACATGTGTTTAAAAGTTGTCAAGATGTGATGATTTCATAAGGATTATGAAATGATTAATGATACATTAATCTTGAGTTGGTGTTTGCAAGTTGCATAAAGGAAACAGGTTTCCACCCTCCGAGAAAGGGAGGGAGAGCATCATCGGAGAGAAGGGTATAGATACAAGGAAAATAACAGGTTGTCACCATCTTAGGTCTTGTGTTGATGCAAAATGGTGAACCTAGTTGAGTCAGGTAAGTGATACTCGACCCCCTTTTGGTCTAAGTTTATTCCTCAACTCAACAAGTTGTCAATGTCATTTAAAGTCTATTTCATGTTGTTTAATGTCAACCTAGTCATTTGGGGGAGCATGACATCGTGAAGGTTGAACATTAGTTGTTTTGTGACTAAGATAACTTTCTATCAAACACATCGCTTCTTATGTCATAAACGAGTTTATGTTGTGACCTATTCCATAATTGGTTTAATGGATAATATGTTTCTTGTTAGTAGTTTTGATGTCGAATTCCAAATTTAGTCTAATCGGAATAGACATGATTTTCTTCTAAACATGAAGGGAAGAATTTCTCAACCCTTTTGGTATTAATACATATGTTTATTATGTAAATATCTTTGAGCTAAATGAAACTTTATCCTTCTAGAGTGATCTTTAATGACTGATAACTCCATTTATGCTTGCAGGTCGCCGAGTAAGAGCTTTTATAGGCTTGTTAATGGAGGTTAAGATGGGAATGATTGTGAAGTTAACCCTTTGGTCATGGTAATTTTTTTTTTTCTATATATATACATATATTTGTATACTATTTAAAATGTTAAGAATTTCATTTATGGCAGCAGGTATTCTATCAAAGGAGACACATTAATAAGTGTGAAATTAAACACGGATATCCACAATGGAAAACGTGGCTATCATAACGAATGCCATGAGCTATTTGTAACTTCTTCTCAATCGATTCTTTCCAATTTATTGGAGTAATTTTGGAAGCCTCGGTTAGTGAGTGATAACTGAATATTTGTAACTGATTTTTAAAGCTATCTCATCATATTCCATCATGAAAATTTGAGGGGAGGGGTAGGAAGATAACTTTTGGGAACAGTTGAATAATGGTTGGTTGATGGATACCTTCCTAACTCACTGATCTTGACAAATCTCAGCATGGCTTACTAACTTAGGAGGTCCGGGGGGGGGCGAATTCACAAAGTGACCTCCCAATCCTAGGCATCAGCACTGATGCATTTTCTTAGGGAGCGATCATTTATTTGGGGGTACACAACATAAACTTTTCTAGAACGTTTGAGGCAACTAAGAGATTTTAACCCATTTTGGAGAGTGCAAAAACATTTCCCAGGGTTTTCCTTCAACATTTTCGCCCTCAACTGGTGAAAGAAGAAACTGTTATGGAAGGATAGTTCTCACTACCCTAGGAAGAAGATACAAGGCAAGAAAGAATAGGGAACAAAACAAGGGAAGGATGGCATTTTTTCACTATGAAAGAAGACGTCGAGGGAAAGAAAGAAGTCCTTCAACAGGAACTATCAGCATTGACAGACTCCTTTCAGGTAGAAAGAGAGCCCT
>VDFB02162366.1:0-13007 GCA_007258455.2 Sequoia sempervirens | reverse complement strand
TTTATACCAACAAATACTCCTTCAAATGTGATTCCTTCCACCTCCATTCAAGCTCAACAAAGTTGTCCACAAGTGACACCATCATCAAATGTAAGGGAAACCTCATGTATGCAAGCAAACACTCCAACAAGTGTACAATAAACACCATCTACAGTAGGAATTTCTAATGCAGGAGCAACAAATTCATATTCCACGAGTTCCTCATCAAGTGACATGTCAAATCCTACATTGGCAAGCTTAAGAAGACAAAAAATAAAAATTATTAGAGAGATTTATGACCATAATGAAGGTGAAAATAATGCAAGTTAGACTTCTATTTTTGCTTTATATTTATTTGTTGATGATCCAATTCATTTTGAAGAAGCAATTAAAGAAGAAAAATGGGTAAATGCAATGGATGAATAAATTGATTCAATTGAAAAGAATCAAACATGGGAGTTAGTGAGCCTTCCAGAAGGAAAGAATGTCCTAGGAGTTAAGTGGGTTTACAAAACCAAGTTGAGTGCAAATGGTGATGTGCAAAAACATAAATAAAGACTAGTGAAAAAGGGTATTCACAACAACCTAGAATTGATTACAATGAGACATTTTATCCTGTAGCTCGTCTAGACACCATGAGAATGACACTTGCAATTGCAGCTCAAAACATGTGGCTTGTTTATCAAATGGATGTAAATTCAACATTCTTAAATGGTCATCTTGAAGAATTTTTTGTGGAACAACCACCTGGGTATGAGATTTTAGGCCAAGAAGACAAAGTTTATAAGCTCAAGAAAGCTCTATATGGTCTCAAGCAAGCCCCAAGAGTTTGGTTTAGTAGAATTGATTCTTATCTTCTACAAAATGGCTTCAATCGGTGCAACAATGAGCCTACTTTATACACAAAGATGAATGAAAAAGGTGAAATTCCAATTGTATGCTTATATGTTGATGATTTAATATTTACAGGTGACTTATCCATTGATTTGTTCAAAGGAGCTATGAAAAAGGAATTTGAAATGATTGATTTGGGTCTCATGAAATAATTTTTAGGCATTGAGGTGAATCAAAATCAAAATGGTATATTCATCTCTCAAGCAAAGTATGCTAATGAAATTTTGAAGAGGTTTAATATGTTGAAATGCAAATCAGCACCAACACCAATTATCACAGGGTTGAAACTAAGCAAAGATGACAAACAATCCAATGTAGATACTTGACTTTATATAAGAAACCTATTGCTAGTCTCATGTACCTAACAGCTACAAGGTCAGACATAATGTATGGTTTAAGTTTGATTTCAAGGTTCATGGAGTATCCAAAAGACTCACATTGGAAATTTGGGAAAATAATTCTAATATATGTAAGTGGAACAAGAAATTATGGCATTCAATATTCATGCTCAAATGAGTTCAAACTAATAGGATACACAGATAGTGATTGTGCTCGCAGCATTGATGAGAGAAAAAGCACATCCGGCTATGTTTTTCATTTTGGAACTAGGGTTGTATCATGGGCCTCAAAGAAATAGTCTATTGTCACTCTTTCTTCAGCAAAAGTAGAATATGTAGCAACAACATGGGCATCATTCCAAGCAATTTGGATGAGAAGAGTGTTGAAAGAGTTAAAGCATGAACAAGAAGATGTAGCAAAAATACATTATGACAACAAACCAGCCATAATACTATCCAAAAATCTAGTCTTTCACAAGAGAAGCAAACATATTGACACTAGATATCATTTCATTAGAGAGTTGATTAACAATGGATACATCTTTTTAGAATTTTGCAGGTCTCAAAATAAATTTTCTGATATATTTACTAAACCACTAGGAAATGATGCATTTGAATACTTAAGAAGTTGTTCGGGTGTCTATGCTAAAGACAAATGCGTCAAAATTTCAAAACGGAAAGTGAAGATAGATGCACAAAATATTTTAGAACTATAGTTGAAGACAAATGCGCTAGAACTTTCAAAACTGTAACTGAAGAAAAATGCGCCAAAACTTTTAGAACTGTAGCTAAAGACAAATGCACAAGAACTTTTAGAACTATAGCTAAAGACAAATGCACCAAAACTTTCAAAACTATAAGTGAAGACAGATGCGTCAGAACTTTCAAAACAGTAAGTGAAGATAGATGCAACAATTTTTTTGAGAAGAATGTCAACTAGTTGTGATTAATAGGGGAGTGTTGGAAATTAATCCCAATTACTGCATTTATTTCTCCTCCATATTATTTTCGAGTAATTATTTCTCTTTCATGCATATAGGATTGTTTTTTATTTGAATTTAATGCAAAATCTAAACCTATAGATTTTTGCTTGTTGGCTGTTAAATCAACATTTATTTTGTAATCATTGTTTTTTTTTGTTTTCCCTCTCTTTTGCTAGGCTCTTACATAGCTTATGGTAGAAACTTTGTATTTTTTTCTTGTGGGTGAAAAAAAAGAACATAGAATATAGAACAATAGTTTGTATGTTTCTCTGTGGGAAGCTATGAATAGAAAACATGGGTCTATGTTTTATTTCCTCATGAACATATCAAGAGCTCAAGATCTATCAAATTTGTATAATTTTTGTGTGAATGAATGAGAAGAAGCCTGATCTATTTTGGGTGTTTAATTTATATATGAAATAACATATTGATTTTGGTTTCTTCTATTTATCTCTTGTCTTTGTTTTTACTTTTATGTTCATCTCTGCCTCTAACTCAGCAGATATAACAAATTTTGTTGGTTTAAGTGGACCTATTAAGTTTCATGATGGGGAATTGTATGGTTATAGTTATGAGATAGTGAATGTGGTTGGAAAAAGCTATCAAGTGGTAGGGTATTCTCCATACAATTCCTCTAAGTAGTTCAAAACTCTATCATTTGGTAATGATGGGCTCCATTTCGTGATTTGGCCTACTAGGTCTTCCATGGTTCCTCACGATTGGATAATACCAGCTAGGCTGAAGATAGCAGTACCTGTAATTGGATGGGAGCAATTTTTCAAATTCTCACCTAAACCTGATAGTGATGAAACTATAGTCAGCAGGTTCATCATTGATGTCTTTGATGCTGTTGTGAAAAGCCTTGACTATCAATTGCTTTATGATTTCATTCCTTTTAATTTGAAACGTGATGTTCATGGTGAAAGTGTCCGCCAAGTATATCTCAAGGTGTGTAATTTTTTTTTAACTATTTCATAATAGTATTAGAGAGTTGCCAATTTTAAGTTGTTCTTTTGATTGGGTAGAAATACGATGCCACTGTAGGTGATGTTTCAATTACAAAAAAATGTAGTTAAATTATGGATTTCACATAACCATTCATGGAAATAGGTTTAGTGATGTTTGGCTCCCATGGCCATAAGGGAGGAAGCACACAACTCTTGGACATTCTTTGTTAGAAAGGTGAGCAGATTGCACAAATTACATCATTATTGAATAGTAATAATAGATTGCACAAATTATATCATTGTTGAACAACAATAAAAAAAATAATAGAAAATAATATTATATTTCCTCCCAGGAATTTGCATTAGATTACATTGGTTTATAAAGTTATTGATTTTCCCATGCAAACTACCTAGGGAAATAACTTCCCAAAAACTAACTATTAATTTATTTATTACTAACCTAATATTTAATTTATTAAATGTAAACTCTAGTTTCTTAACAACCCCCCCTTAAAATTTACATAATAAATAAACATAAACAAATTTTAAAAATCTAAACCTTAAATTCCTATATCCCTCCCTTAAGGTTTACATCACAAAAAAAAACCAAAATTTTGTATCGGCATCAACCTAAACTTCTTGGTCTAGGAAAATGATCTGATTAGGAAACCTTGCATCAACATCAACCCAAACTCCTCTGTCTAGGAAAATTTCTTGAGAATCAACCCAAACTCCTCATGTCTGGGTAAATATTCAGATTACCAACTCTGCATCAGCATTGATCCAAACTCCTCATGTCTGGATAAATGTTCTGATTGTCCAATGTTTACCTATGAATTGAGACACTCTCCATTATTCACAAAAACCACCAACCAACTGTGAATCAAGACTAACCCCATTATCCATGGTAACATTCCTCCATTTGCAGATCAAGACTTACTCAATTATCCACAAATACACACTTGTAAAACTATGTATCAAGACAAACTCAATTATCCATAAATGGTTGGTGGATTCAACTATCCACAAACCAACAACACAACTCACGAGGTTTGTGAATTCAATTATCCTCACTACATTCCCCATCTTGCTCCTGAAAGGACTAGAGATGAAACAAATGCTTCCCATGCAAGATATCATCCCTGAGCGAGAAGCTAACTCAAGATGATAGATGTCCTCTGCCACCATTTCCTTTAGCCTCTAGTTTGACCTTATTATTCTTTAACCATTTGATGTTTCATTAGACTTCCCATAGAGCAACCATTTGAATTTGAAATCTCTACCAAATGTAACATGAATGGCTTGAACAACATGAACAATATGCAAGCAACCATGTATTGTGCAGTCATGATAAAATTGTCAAGATGCTTAGATACACCTTTTTACCCAGGACATTAACCTCGTGTAATTTTAATTTTAATAAAATAGTCCCTCCATTACTTCTTTTCACTCACACAAAATGTGAAGTATAAATTCTTCTCTTTTAAAAATTTTACCACCACTTCAAGTAAGACTATTTTAACTTAAACTATCCATAGAAATATACACTGATTTAATTTACAATATTTCAAAATATTTCAAAATTTATCAAACCTTCAAAAATGCATTCATAAATGTGCAAGTCTTGAATATTGTTGTGGGCTTCCCAATTGTTGGACAATAGAATCACGAAGGTCATTGCCAAAATATTAGTGCAATAAACAATCCCATTGCAAACATTCTCAATCTAATTCTTAATTTTATCAATGACCACTCTTTTCTCTTGTAAATATCTAGTGCAACACTTTGAACTTCACATTAATATAGCAACACAATGCATAAAAAAAACATGTTTCCTTCTGAAAACTACTCCCTTTACATTCCTTTTGAACCAAAAGAATTCATAGTTTATTTTATGCCTCTAAAAATGTAGATTTCAATGGTCAAAAAATGTATAAGCCCAACAAAATGGTGGTAGCCAGAAAACATTCAACAACCGACAATCAACAATTACATTATCAACAATTACATTTTTCCTTCTTAATGCCTCTTTCTATTTTTTTAAATTTCAGTATCTAAATAGATACTCAACACAATATTGAAAAAAAAATTCAATACCCTTACCAAGTTTTCAGTTCCATTTTGAACCATAGATTTTGGGGTGTAGGATGCTATGTCTCTTTTTCTCTACTAGGGTCTTTCACTTAATGGAAAGAGATAAATCCCACACCAAAAATATAGGTGGTTCACTCAAACTAATGCATGTATGATGAAATTATAACTAAATGAAATGATCTAGATGCAACAAATTGATAAAATTGATTGATTATTTATGCAAAACTAATGAAATATGAAAGGTTCGAAAACATAGTGTGATATGCAGAAATGAACTAAAAACATGCACAAATGAATTCAAAACTTAATGAAACTATAACTTAAGGTTAATTTTAGGTTAGATTAAGGTTAGCAAATCAATAAAGACCAAGAAACCCAAAGAACTATAAAGCACAAAGGAAATTAAATAAAAGAACAATTATACATGTTCTTCAAATCTTCCATGATTACCTCCATAACACCTTCTAACTCGCTGATTGATGTGTTTCCCTCAGATCAAACGTGCGAGCAATCTTTGATGAATTCCTACACAAGATTTGAAGGATTTGAATCTAAATTCCTATGCCTATGACAATATGATTGAAATGCCTATACCTAAATATGCCAAGACTAAGTGGAATAAGATAATAAATGCTGCAATGTCTGTAAAATATCTATGTTAGTGTGTAATCTAAAAAAAAAGAACAAAATAGCATTTTATAGAAAATGCCATTTTGAATGAACGGACGAGATTGACTTTTAACAAAAGCCTAAAATCAGAAGACGAGATTAAATCTGACAACCCCTAATCAGGGTTAGGGCAAAATCCTTAAACGAGTGGTCAGGATGTCATCTAAGAAGATCAAATCGGCAATGGAGAATAAATGAGATAATTAATTAGAAAATAAAGATTTCTGAAAATCAAGAAGATAAAGAATGCCCGATTTGTGAGATTTGAAAACTCAAGTTCAGATAAGAGTTGAATTGAAGATCAGATTTGAAAAATCAATAATTTACTCAATTAGTTGATTTTTGAAAGAATTTAATACCATTTTGAATTAAATTTATTCAAAATATGGATTTTGTGAGATAATAAATAATTGATTTTCAGATTATTTACTAAAATGAACTGTCAGTTAAGAATGTGATCATTTTAAATAATTTCATTTATTTAAAATGAGGGAAATGTTAATTTTGACAATTAAATAATTAAAGATAATTATTTAATTTAGAAGATATGATTAATAATTAAATAAATTAATAAATTCATTTAATTATGAGAATTAGTGACATTAAATAAATAAATGAAATTTATTTATTTAATAATCAGGAAGAAATAAATGAAGAAAGGTAATTTAAATAAATTAAGAAATTTATTTAATTAGGGGAAGACTTAGACAATTAATGACATATTTAATAAATAAATAAATAAATTTTATCTAATAATCATGAAGAATAAAAGGACATGAATTAATTAAACAATTATGACTTATTTAATTAATAGTAGAATGTGGACCAAGGACATAATTAAATGTCATAATTATGCTAGGACGAAAGTGGTTAAAATAGAGTTTGTAGGCCTAGGTCATTTTTATGTGTCTACATTTTGCCCCTCTTTGTCATAATGTAGCATGTCACATTGTTACAAAGAAACTAAGTCAAAAATATGCCCTAGTGGAGGTATAAAGTATCAATGCCCCCTCGGTAATTTTCACAAATTTTGGGTTGGCGGCAGAATTTTTTTGAAAGGGTCCCGATAAAACAATTTGATGACTAGAAAATGATGGCACAAACGGTTTCAGATTTTGATATATTTAAGATAGCCAACAGGGTGGTCAAAGATGGTCAAATGAGCCTCCAATAATAACCTAGTTGACAAATGCTATTTTGACTTTATAAATAGGTTGACAAAGGGGTAAAAGTCAATTCATTCTTATTATTTACATTGCAAATTTCCAGAGCGTAGAGCGAAAAGGAGTGCAGTGAGGATGGCGATTCCAATGATAAAGCATTGCGGTGAGACCGTGCAGACTTTTAGGCAGCCAGAGGGCTCAGAGCTAGCGGTATGTACCCCTAACTCCCTTTGTAATTTTTTCATTTTGCATGCCAAAAGTTAGGTTTTAGGGGGAACAACGAATGCGCCACGACGCACACGCGTGTGCATAAGCCACATTTGATGCGTCACGATGCAAGTGCAAGGGTAATTTTGGGCAGTCTGAGGTTTTGCATTGCATTTGCCAAAAATTACAATGCATTCTCCTTTTTGAGTCACATTTGAAGGCTGGAATGCCGCATACGTCATTTTGTGACGCAATTGCCTGTTTAAGCGATGCATTCGAGTGGAACGATGCAAGTGTTAAATTTTGTGATGCAATTGTTTTGATGTAATGCATTTGATATCCTGAATGACACAATTGGCTTGTCATGACGCATTTGAAGTACGAAACGACGCATTCGTTATTTTGCGACGCAATTGAAGTCAACGTGACGCATTTGACGTTGACTTTGACTGGGGCTAATTTTGATGCTTTTGAAACCTTAAATATTTTTGATGATACTGACAGTTGTGTAGAAGGTATTGACGCTTTGTTTGGCTTCGTGTAGAGACAACTTGCCCCTATTTATACGCAAGAGAGTAGACCGACGACATTCCGGTTTGCTAAACAACTGACTCCATGGGAGCAACGATGATTGATGTGGCTAGGTATGTTCTTTGTCCCCTATATGCCCACTATTCAAGAAAATAGGGGACTACTGACTGCGTTGTGTGAGCATTGGCACTCTTAGACATGTTCCTTCCACCTACCAATGGGAGAGGCGACCATTACACTGGAAGATTTCTACCGCATTTTATGAGTGTCGATCTGAGGAGAGTGGATCATTTATGACCCTCACCATGGGGAGCAGACTTTTAGGGCATATTATCGAGATGAGGGTGCAGGACTCAACATCTAGGGATACGAGATCTGATGAGAGTTCATGGTAGAGCACTATGCTCATTTTGATGTATTCCTAGCAACTCTTATTAGCAGTATTTTGATTTTTGACTGTTGGGGACATGGGTTCCCTATTGGCTGGGGAGACATCCTCATTGGGATGAGGCAGGACAGGATAGTTTATGCCTGGGGCCCGTGTTTATTGGGCACATTCTACCACCAGCTGCACGAGGTTGTTTATCGGAGGGAAAAGAGTATTTCTTGCAAGACCATGTTGATGATGATTTGGGCTTGGAAGCACATAGCTATATTTCGACCACCCATTCAGAGATCACAGCTGGTCGAGGGGATGCCCTACGCCTATTATTATGTCGGTGCCTTGTAGTAGACCCGGATGGGCAAGACAGGTTGGTGGCGGCATCAGATTGATATGATGGTGTCCTTTATCTGGAGGTCGTACAAAGACTGTCAGCAGTGGGACGATGAGGTGGACCATATGAGCCTATGTAGACAGTATTTGTATTTGATTGGTAGGAGAGTGCATAGCCAGTTGATCATAAAGATATATCTGCCGCAGCGTGTCCTTAGATAGTTTGGAGAGTAGTAGGGTGTACCTGTAGGGACAACTGAGTACGCTCGATCTTCCAGAGAGTATGCTTGAGGACCAGCCATTCTAGTAGCCTTTGCAGAGTAGTAGATTGATGTGCTAGGAGCCTAGCCGTGGGGATGGAGAGGTGGGATTGTAGATCCTAGGACCACAACAGATTATGATCTATGGTGGTAGGCACATAGACCAGTGCCATTGACAGATCCCGATGGGCCAGCACCTTTGGACAGACGGTCAGTGATACCTCATGTGCCGAGGGCCAGGTGAGGAGGAAGAGGCGGTGACAGGGGCAGAGGCTGGGGGAGGAATGGAGGTAGGGATGGAGGTAGGGACAGAGGCAGGGGGAGGGATGGAGGCCAGGACGGAGGCAAGGATGGGGGCAGAGATGGAGGTCGGGGTGGAGATGATGGAGATGATGGGGATGATGGAGGAGATGGCTGTAGATGGAGGAGAGATGGTCAGAGATAGGAAATGAGGGTGCGCTCATGTGTGGTGAGGGTAGCACTAGATGTTATCCCAGAGGTGGTTGAGGAGGGAGAGAGAGAGAGAGGAGGAGCAGCCATGACAGGTGGGAGAGGAGAGATAGGAGGAGGATGTGGCTGAGGTGGAGGTGGAGGTGGAGAGACAGGAGGAGGAGCAATCGAGGCAAGAGAAGGAGGCCAGACAGGAGGAGGATGTAGATGTGGATGTGGGAGTCAATGGAGAGGATGTGGTAGAGGATGATGATGATTATGCCTTTGACGAGGTTGAGAGACTTCTTAGATTCAGGATGGTGGAAGGAGATGAGGAGATACCATCCACCTCAGTGCTGCCCCATGATTCCACGAAAAACCATAGGGTGGAAAACCTTCAGAGGAGACTGGATGAGAGTACTGCATATGTCTAAGCATTGCAATCAGAGCTAGAGGTGGCTCGGGTAGAGGGGGATCAGGGAGTGATCCGTCAGTAGGACTCAACTCAGTGGTGCATAGATTTTGTAGCATTATGCACAGGGCCTTCTAGGGATATGGTCATGAGCTAGCCAGGGTGAGAACGAGGTTGGGATAGTATAGGACATTATATGAGTAGGCAGTGCCTCTTGAGCGACGAGATCCTACATTGTCGCGGTCACAGACAAGGACAAGCAGTGGCCACCAATTAGGGAGTGGGAGAAGCAGTAGGAGTCACATGAGTGTAGGAGGGTCTACCTTGTCAGGGCACACATCAGGGCACAGGTCCTCCCACTCTCACAGGCATGGCTCAAGTCATCACTCGAGCCATAGTCATGGGTCTACTAGTTCAGTGCAGAGGTTAGTATAGAGGCAGCCACTAGTGGCAGATCCTTCAGCATCACAGAGTCCTACTGCAGTGACATCATAGGTGTCTATTACCATGGGGATGATGCCATCAGTGTCAATTCCATTGGTTGCACAGACAGAGGTTGCTATAGGTCCACCCATCATTTTAGTTCCAATCACAGAGCTCCTTCCATCACACTCTTTGCCATGAGGGAATGATGAGAGTCTACCCTAGGGGCCTGTGTGTTATTATGACATATTATGTATAGACCATTGAGCCTGCGAGATCCATTTTTGGGATATCTATTGACTCTATCTTGTGACATTGTATATTTTTGAGATGATATTATATGATGATGTAGTTTTGATGCGGCCTATATGTGTGTTATTCACTGTTATTGGATTTATGCACTATGATATATGTGATGTGAAGCCTTATGCATGATGTTGATTTATGATGGATGATGGTATTATTGTATGTTCTATGATGCTTTCTTATGATATGATGCCATGATGATGCCATCCTTATTTATGTGTTATGTTTATTTTGTGATGATGGCGATAATGATATGCATAGTGTATTTATTTGAATGGATGTCATGTTTATGATAATATGAATGTAATATGCAATGACATGTATATGATTTAATGCTATGGATGATGTATGTATGGACCTAATGCAATGTTTTATATGATCATGTATGCACTTATGTTTTTTTATGTCACAGGATATCATTGTGAGATGGAAGAGAGAAGATGACCAGACTGGTGAGAAAAGATGACCAGACCGAAGGAGATGCATGTTAATTCTTAGACCAAATCCTTCAAAACTTTACCATAGGACTTTAATATTTATTGCTCTTAATCATCATTGGGAAAACTGTTGTAATGGCCAACAAACACCTTGATATGACATAGATCAAGGTGTGCAAGGTCGTACCATCACATAAGACAAGCAGCCACAGACAAGGATGATCATGACTCAAACTAGAGCATAATTGTCCTAGTCTTTTTGTCATAAGCAACCACAAGCATAAAAAGACAAGGACAATTCATGAAATGTCATTGCTTCTTTGAATCCTGTTTCTAGGACATCCTTGAGAAACTAGCAACATGATTGCCAAAATATAAAATAGAGCCCTTATCATGATACATTGTCATTTTTCTAAATCCTTGAATCAAGACCTCACTGAGAAACTAGTAAGCATGAGTGTCAATCATCATGATACATCATTGCTTCTCTAAATCTTGTTATTGGGATCTCGCTGAAAAACTAATAACATGATAAAAATCCAAAAGAAAAGTGCCAAGTGTTTGCCAAGTGCTTCTGGATATCCATTGTTTTAATGTCAAAATGTCAAGTTTGATGATGTCTAGATGCCAGGGTGTCAAAGTTTTGACAATGCCAAGATGACGAATGTCGGAGATTGTTGAATTCAAGAAGGACACATCTTGAATAATGTTGATGTCGAGAGGATTGATCCTGTTGGCCAAAATTGACAAGGTATGATGCCTTATCTGAGAAACTCAGTTCAAGGGACCCTTTGCCCTAAACTAAGTGACCTCCAAATTTTAAAGAAGTAGGCTTCTTCTATAATGGAGTTTTGGAAAGGGAAAAAGCGGATATAATGAAGCAAAGTCTAATCTAAAGTGATGCCAAAATTTACTGATGGGAATAGTAAATACTAGATTTAAGGGCTTGAATGGTGTTTTCACGTTCTAAAACGTCGGAGACTTAAAGCTATAACATAAACAATTCATTTATTGACATAAAATAGTATTGCATACATCCTTACTACTAAGAAGAGTCATTTAGACATGATTTAGATAAGCAAGCTTGTATTCAATACATAGAAGTTCTTTCAAATGAAATGCTCAAGACAATATAAAGCATAGTTTATAGTTTAATCAAAACATGAAAAAAGAAAGGCCGAATAGTTGGCACAGTTTGAAAGTTTCTTGCAAATAAACATATAAAAGAGGCCTGGTGTCTCTTGTTAAAACCAATATCCTTTTTCTTAAGTTTCTTGGACCTCTTTCTTTCATTGACAGAGAGAGTATATATAGCCAGAGAGACAATTCCCACCGCTTTGGAGAGCTGTAACAGAAAAGATCCCACAATCCCCTACAATGATGCTAGAATCAGAAGATTCCCAATGCCATTACAACGGCAATGAGTTAGAACACAACATCTGGACATCCAGGTGCAGGCGCGCCCTTCGCAATGATGGCAGTGGTTCCAGCCAGGCTCAAGGCGACAAGTGTCATCCACCACTTCAAACAACCATGACGAGTGACACCCAATAGCATAATCTCACTCAGCCAGCCCATCGCCTATTTCAAGGATCAATTGTAAGGCACGTGGCAGCCTATCGCTGCCCGAATGAAAACTTCTCTCATTGTTGCCGAGAGATTGTGAAGAAGCAACATGTGTCCAATGAGCTAAGGTCCTTGTTGCAGTGGAGAGAAAGCTGCATCAACTGGGTGCGAAAGACGCGTGGCAGCATTTCACAGCTCGTAGTTGTTCACCCTTCTGCCGTGTTGAAAGATCTGTGAATGGTTGCCACCTAGCAGAAGGTAGGGCCCACCAAAACTTTTTAGAAAGTAAAAAGAAAACCCCGCGCAAGCACTACGCAGCCCATATTTGTTTATTTCATTACCGCATGAAAAGCTTGCGATACGCCGCCACGTAGCAAGATGTAGGTCCCTTTGACAATCTTTAGAAATGATGACCCCCGCAGAAGGCCTTCACAACCCGCACGAAGCCTTTAAGGAAACAAGAAAAAACCTTCCGTTTGTGTGACATGTGGATGCCCAACACAGCCTCTCTGGACCCGAAAGTGAAGCCGTTACCTGAAGTTAAAAAGAGGAGATGCACAAAGTGGTAGATCAAAATTTGATGGAAAGCCAAATAAAGTTGGCAATGCATAGGCCGACAAACACACAATTACAAAAGAAACCCGAAGGGAGCTG
>VDFB02162363.1:0-42818 GCA_007258455.2 Sequoia sempervirens | reverse complement strand
ATGTGATACACGACGCCTGCCCACTTTTTTTTTTTCTTAGGTAAAGCACATAACTCGCTATAACGCGGAGCTGCGCTATGTGTTTCCCCGAGTATTTTTTCTCCCCATTTGGCCACAAAAGTGTGACCAACTTCGTGCACCCGCCCATATATTGATCTGCACATTTGAAGAGGCTTTGCTAGGCTGCTCCATCACCTTTTCTTTTTGCTATGCTAGGGTTGTCTGTACTTCACTTTCCTTCTTTGTATGTGTTTTGGATTTCACCGGGTCGACATCTTCGTCACTCATGTTAGAATTAGTATGCACATCGTCCCACAATTTATCAAATCTTTAATCCATTGCTACACTCTAGTAAGGAGCATCAAGGCATTGGATTTCTTGTCGGTAGATCCAAAAATCCCTAATTCTTTCTTCACGCTAGTTCTCTTTCTTTGACAACTCACTATGGAGGGTGGCCCCGATTTTGTACTTCTCATTATACTTTGCTAACCGGAGGTCGAATTGAAGCCATGGCGGCCTACTGTCATCGGTAGGAATATAGGCTAGGTCCACCAACAGGTCATCATGCTCCTCCATCAGACTCTGCCACTTTTCCCAATATGGACGGGGGTTGTGGGTTACCTTGATGAATTTGTTACCCAAGTCATTGAAGGGGTTGTAATTCCATTTGTCGTAGATCATCACTAACCCTATATGAGCCAACTTTTCTTCCAGTAGCTTGTGCAACTATTTTTTCGCCATTACCACCCATTTGAAGGTTAGCGGGCATTTGAAAAATCCTCTCTTTCCCTTTCCTCCGCAAAATTTATAATCAATAATGGACATTTTCCAGAACATTTCAAGGGCCAATACCCTGTGTGTGACATACTCTGGGAGCCAGAATGGCTCCTCGGTAAATCCGCGCATGCGGATGAATGTAAAATCCCTCTCGAGGAATCGGTCGCATTCAGGTGTAAGCTTTGCATCCACTCCATCTAGTTGGTGGAAAGCCTATAGAGATATCCATTCTTATCGAAGTCTCACAGAATCAGAGTTAAGAAAAACTCCAAAAAAGCATAATAGTCATGTGTTGCGGAAAGGAGGGGAGTCCATACAGAAACTGGATTTTTAGCTCCCTTATCAATAAAAATAGATAGTGGCATCATTTTATTGAAGAAGTTAGGGTTCTGGTATAAGAACATATGAGCAAGCAAGGAAACCTGAACTCGCGCTACATCTTGTACTCCCATATTTGGCTCATCATTTCTCGGTAAATGACTCCTGCGAACTCATACCAAAACAAGGACTTTTTCCTTCGTAGCTAAAAACCCAAACCCAACTAAAATTCTTGCACCCATTTGTCTTTGTCCAAGCCGCAAACAAACGCCATCATAGAGAGTGCATCCTGCATATCCTGCTTGAAGGCGTTGTGCGCAACTAGAATTTGTGGCGCGCTCATTGCAAAATTCCTTAGGCCTCTATGTTTTCGCATTATAAAAGTCTAAAGCTTTTCCCCTACCTTTCCAAAAGGTGCTCCCACTTTCTGGAACGCAAATATCTCCATTCTATCTACTTTAGAGTGGCTCACTAGGATACATAGCATGCTCCAGATAGCATCTTCGCTGATGTTGACTCTAAGCGTCTAACCTTTGATGGTATTGGTATCCAGGTTGAAATGTTTGATGGCCTCATGAACAAGCTCTGGGTAGTGATGCACAAAGGTGACCATATTCTGCAAAAGACTGCTGAACCATAGCTTATATGCTATTTTCCCTATGCTATCAGCCTTTTTCATTCTTTCACACTCTCCTTCCCTAAGATTCTTAGGGTTCTTCACGAGGAAGGGGTCATGGATATTATCCCATTCCTCCTTTATTTGGCTTTGGTCCTTGTAATTTTTGGGTTTGTCTAGGGTCTGCGTGTGAACCCATTATGGTTTTTCCAGCATTCCAGGCGACGCGTAAGAGGTGTCATCAAAGATATTGATGATTGGTGCCACTATCTATCATGTCATCATACAAGCTTTGGGTTGCCTCAGCCTGTGCCTCCATCTAAGAACTTTTGACCATTTCAGGGTACTGTAACTTCAACTGCGTTAAAATTCTCTGTAATTCACTTCGGCTCTGCTTATGCTCAAAACCTTTGCTCTGGGTAGTGTGCTAAGAAATATTTTTTGATGTTAGCTTCTTGCATGCAATACTTAGTTATTTCTTTCTTGGGTAGCCAACAACGCTCGCCTTTTAGCATTAAATTTGGCATGTACCACCAAATCTTTTGCTTGTGCGAAATGAATTACTTGCCATTTTGAAATGACCATAATTCATAATGACGATTTGGAAATCATGTTGTACAACACAATTTCCTTGGAACTTGAGCTAACGATTTGAAGGTAGCTTAGGCTTCACATGCTTTGGTAATTAATATCCCAAAAGGAATAATTAAACCCAAAGACACAATAATCACTTAAAAAGATTTGCGTTCCTCTTTGGAGTTTGAGAAGCGCTTGCAGAATGACACATCAACATCTAGCCATATAGACTACTGTTGATGATTACCACCATCTTATGCTAATTAACTAGCCCCCATTTATCTTGCACGCAACAAATCGTACCTAGCAGACACAACTGGGTGGGAAATTCGAGCAAGCCCTGGTGAGATTTTTCAAGTTGGTACTCAATTAGCATCATGCTTATGGTATGCAAATTACCACACATATCCTAGATATTTCTATAAATAGGCGCTTAGGCAGTAGCGAAATCATACTTAGAAATTTGAGCAGAATTGGTAATAGGCATTTGGCTTAAAATTCAACATTAGGCAACTAAGTAGAATTTGCATAGAGCTAGACTTAGGCAGTTTGTGTAGAGCTAGTGTCAGATAGTTGCATAGAGCTTGCTACCATGAATAACCCTATTAGGTTAGTTTGCAAGAAATCCCAAACAACATTCCTAGGGGAAATCTTGACTATACATCTCAAAAGAATGACCAAGAATAAGCATTCACTAGCCATTGTAGCGATGAAGTTGGTTCTGGGGGGGACATTATTGAATACGAAGACAAGTACATAGTTAATATTGACGTATGGTCTCACTTCGTCACGTTTATGCTTGAAATCTAGGTTCCCAAGTCATTGATTCTTTGCCTGGTGCTTGAAATATTTTCGAAGAACCTACCTGTGGCCTTAGAGAGGTGGTGGAAAATGCTGCATTTTGTCTAGGCCTACTAACAGCGAGTGACCTTTAGAAGTATATTGAAGAAGACGCAGTAGTACCATGGGTACTATGCCTAAGTGGGTTCCCCATCCAGTCACACGAGAAGAATCGTCAAAGGGTAATTCGTGCCTGCCACTTCCTGTTTTGCTTGTACAATGTGGTGCCTTTCTATGACATCAATTGGTACACTGACTTTGGGAACTTGGTGTTCCCTCCGCCACTCACCATTGCTCTTGCAGATGCTATTGTTGTTCCTATTAATGAAGTAATTCTAGACGTTGCTGTAGATGCCTCCCTTGCCACTGCTCATGACTAAAAACTTTTATGCATTGAGAAATCATCTTTTTGTTAATATGTTTTGTATATACACCTGAAAAAGGCCTTACTGCACATATATATGAAGAAACCACATAATATATATAGATATAATTTTAAGCGTATGGCCTTAGAGACATTTAGAAATTGTACTTATCAAAGTATATATATAATGAATATACCACCTATATTAACATTCTGTCTCCTTTTCCTTTTGATTTTGCAACGTGGGTTCTCTTTTTCTTTTTCTGCATATATGTGTTCGTTTCAATTTTGCATATGGGTGTCGTTTTTCTCTGCTTCATGAGTTGCAAGTTAGTTCTCTCTACCCTCTACAATAATGGGTTTCGTTTGTTTCTTGCTTCCTCGCACTTTAGAATTTAATTATTGAAAGACCGACTGACAAAAAAAATGAAAGAAAAATAATTACACTACTCACATATTTACATTGGTAGAATAATATCGAAGCTTAATTAAACAGTTTTAGGTGAATTCCGTTAATCGAAATACTCAATGCTTCCTACTCCATATTTTATAATTTGAACACATAGTGTTGCTTGCATTGAATTATTTTGAAAGGGCCTTCCCACAAGCTATCAAACTTTCTATGTTGGCCTAGCTTAGCGGCCCTTTCGTTGGATTTTAACACTAGGTCCCCACACTTTAGACCTTGGTCTGAAGATTTCTTGTCAAACCATCTCTTAACCACATGTTGGTAGTTAGACATGGCTATCAGTGCCTTTTCCCTTTTTTCTTGCACTTCCAGCAACTCGGCCAGCTGAACCTCCATGGCGCCATTTTGTTCTACCTCGAGAGATTTGAGCAATTTTAGCGCCAGAATCTCCATAGAGATAGGCAATAGTGCTTCTTTCCCATACACTAGCTCGTACAATGAAGTCTTGAGGGGTAAAAGTACAAAGTTGTCTCACACTTTTATAAAGGAAATGGCCAACACTGATCTAACTTTTAAAATTCAATCACTAGAAAGTGGCATATATGTTTTGAATTTTGAAATGATGTAAACTAATAAAATGTGTATTTTTTAGTATATATTATGTTTGTATTTTTTTGAAAAAATAAAAAATATTTGAATATTGTTTTTTATAAATTAACGCTATAGTTTAGTTGCTGATAAAATGTTGAAAAATGACGTTACATGAGACATCAAGCTTAATATAGTAAATTTTCTTTATTATCCTTCAATTTTTTTTTGTATATTTATAACTGTAAATTTTAGGGCATGGATTTTTTTTGTTGTAATTTTAATAAATAAATATTTAAATGTGCGTGAATTAAAATGTAGGTGTTTTCAGTCGACGTCAACTTTTATATTAAATATTTATCTAAAATAGAAAACAAATTATGCTATCTTAATTTTGATTCTTTTCTCTAGGGCATCATATTTTTTAAAATGTTTTTTACTAAGTTTTAGTATTTTTCTTGGCATGATAATCAACCTAATATTTTTGTGCTGATAACCTACTTTCAGTAAAAAATAAAAATAAAATATAAATAATAATTGAACTAGTAAAATAAATATATATTTTAAAACTACACTTATGGATCTACAAAAGGGTACTTTTACATTTAAAAAAAAAATTGTTTATATGAGTAGGAGTTGTTGAAATGTTAAATTTTTCAAATAATTGTGCTTTTTTAGTAAATTAGCCTCAAAGTGGTGCTACATATATGCATTTAGCCAACAATTTTAGTTGGAAAAGTTGTAGAAGTATTTCACTTATCTAGAATGAATCTTACTAGATCATATGTTTGACCAAAATTGATTTTTAGTTATAAATACTAAAATTCACTTGTGCTGATAAGTTAGCCGAAAGTGTGACATAGCTTTGTTCTTTTACCCTGAGGACTTGCTTGGGAGTTATCCGATCCACCCACAGTGCTACTCGAAGGTTCTTATGCTATTCTCTTTGGTGTTCTGATCCAATTATTTTGATGAGTTAGACAAAATTTTTGTTAGTCGACTCAGCCAGGCCATTCCCCTACGGGTAGTAATTTGATGACATTTTCAAGAATATGCCTTGCACAAGTGTGAATTGACATATCTTAGAGCCTAGGAAATCCTTGGCATTGTTGGAGATGATGGTCTTTGGCGGGCCAAATCTTGTCACCAATTCTTCAAGGAAATCCACTTACTCCACCTCCGTTGCATTCTTTAGGGGCATGGCTTCGGTCCACCTGGTGAAGTAGTCCATTGTTAGAATCCATTTGTGTCCGGTACTAGAGGCAAGATTGATCATTTCGATGAAATCAAGGCCCCATTGCGCAAATGGGTCATCAACCACTATCAGATTGAGAGGTATCACATAATTTTTCTTCTTCCTATGAAGAATTGGAATTCCTTGCTGGCTTTTACCAAGGAGTATGAGTCATTGAATATCATAGGCTAGAAGTACCCAACACACATGATTTTGATGGCTGTGGTCTTCGCAGAAAAGTGCTCACTTGTGGGACTACTGTGGAAAGTGTCAAGAATCCTCTTTGCTTGCTCTGTGGTGACACAATGCAATAGAACACCGTTGAAGTTCCTTTTGAAAATGACCCCTTCAAAGAGCGCATATCTGCTATTCTGCAGTCTGTAAAATCTTCTCTTCTGAGAAGGAAGGCCCGATGGGTATTTTCCCGTGTGCATGAACCTTACTCTGTCTGCCAGCCAGCAACCTTCAAACTCAGACTCATTTGTTAGAACTAGCTCTAGTCACTCTTCTTCAGCTATCATTTCTTCATCATGCGCCAGATATTCACACAATCCTCTTCCTCAGATGGTCTTTGTAGGCCTGACCTCAATGTCGTATTCAAGGATCTTAGTGATCCAATTAGCCCTCTTTTCAGTGATTTCTCCTTCTATGATGTATTCACACAAACTAGAATGTGTGACATAAACAATCACCTTATTGTAAGATATGAGGTGTCAGAACTTCTTGAGTCCCTTAACAATTGTGAATGCTTGCCTTTCGATGAAGTTATAGTTCGTCTCATATTCGTTTAGCGTCCGAGAGTGAAATGCTATATGATGTTCTCCCTTTCCTTCATCCTCTTTTTGAGTTAAGACAGTAGCTATGCTTGATTTGCTACTGAATACATATATTATGAAGTCCTTCGATAGGTCTGAATTAACCAACACAGGAGCTGAGGAAATAGCATCCTTAACCTTCTCAAAGGCTTCTCTAGCTTTTTTAGTCCATTTGAATAATTGATCCTTTTTCAGCATCAGGGTGATTGGTTTGATTAATCCTGCAAAATCCAAAATGAATTTGCTCACAAAATTTACCTTCCCTAAGAAAGACTGGACTCCTTTCTTGTTTACTGGTAGGGGAAGCTCTTTGATTGCTTGCATCCGCTCGAGATCAATTGTAATTCCTTCTTTGGACACTACATGTCCTAATAGCTTGCCAAGTGCGGTACTCCGAAGACATATTTTTTTGGGTTCAAGGATACCCTGAACTCCTGACATTTTTTGAGAACCATCTCAAGATGATCAAAGTGATCATCCTTATGTTTGGAGCAAATAGTTAGATCATCCAAATAGATTAGGATAATCTTGTTAATCAATTCGTTGAAAGTGATATCCATTGCCCACTGGAAAGTGGCTCCTGCATTTGAGAGGCCGAAAGGAATTTTAGCATATGTGAACATTCCCCACTTGGTAGTGAATGTTGCTTTGTGTCGTTCCTCCTCTTTGACCCATATTTGATTGTAACTGGAGAAGCCATCCAATAGAGAAAACATTTCTGATCCTGCCACTGTTTGCAAGATTGACTCCATGGAAGGTAGCGGGTAGTGATCCTTTAGGGATGCTTTGTTCAGGTCCCAAAAGTCAACACATAGGCGGATATCTCCATTCTTCTTTTGGACTGGGACCATGTTGGATACCCATGTACTGTGCTTGATTGAGAAGACGATCTGAGACAAAATTATCTTTGTCAGCTATTGCGCTATCAAGGCTTTGATCTTCAGATTCATTGGCCTCTATTTTTGGTAGACTGGTTTTGAACCTTCTGTCAGCTCTATTATATGTTGGATGATGTTGAGATCATATCCCTTATGGTCATTATATGACCAGGCCACCACTCCTTCATACTTCTCCCAGAAGTTGATGAGACTTTCTTTATCATGATGTGAAACGTCCTTCTCGACTATGATCTTTCTTCCATCTCTGAGATGAAGATCCACATAGTTGCTTTTGTTCACTGCAAACTTTCTTTTATCATTTCTTGCATTGTCACAATCGAACAGGTTTTCAAGAGTGACTAGTCCCTTCAGAAGCTTGTTGGATCTTAGTTGAATGATTTGTTCATCATAGGCCTCGACAATTTTCGGTTGGAGTTGGTCAGAAAACTCACCCGACTATTGGATGAATGAGGTGATATGCTCATCACTGTCAAACACTTGCTAGCTCTAATCATTATCTAGGATTTTCAGTCAAACTATCACTCGTACAAAGTGTTTGTTATGAATTAGGTCAGAGATAGGGTCAAATTGAGATCCGATTGTGGCCATGCGGTTTGCATTAACATTTTGTTCTCGGGGCACTGTCTGGATGTTGAAGGCTTCAAAACCTTCGATTAGGTCCCAGATTCTATGTCTATAGGATCTCATGTGAAAATTCTTGGTTGTTGAAATCCCTTGGACTTGGTTGACTACTAGTTCAAAATCTTTGAACACCATTAATTGCTTGATGCCCATCCGCTCTGCCAAGCTTAGACCTTGCACTAGGCCTTCATACTCAGCTTCATTATTCAAACAAGTGAACTGGAAGTGGAAAGACTAGAGTGTATTTTCATTGTGTGGGGATATCAAACATATCCTGACCCCTGCACCCACTTTGCATATTGCTCTGTCAAAGTGCAGAGTCCATAGCTCTGAAGCTTGATCGCTTTCAGGTTCCTTCACGACCTTCAGAAGCACTTGATCTTCATCATAGATGACATAAGTGCCTAACCCGGTAGCATGATAGTTACCGAAAGGATAAGAATCTATATATTTTCTCAAGAGGACTTCTTCTTGATCAGTTTAATCTCCAGTCACTTTTTCATCTTCTAGCAACTTGGTGCAATATGTTTCCTCTTTGGTGAAAGAGGTATGAGTAGCCTCAAAGTTGATCATAGCTTCGTCGGCCACATGTTCGAAATGTAGAGCTTCAGAAACTATTTTCATTTTAGCTCCATGCTTGGTCCTTAGGATCAAGTGTGACCAATCCAAAGAAAGATATCCACCTATCTTTGAAGTGAATTCTCGGGATAGGCAGAGACCAAACATGGGGGGAACATCTATGATCATAGTATCTTGCGGAACTGTGATGCTAGGGCAGGAGAACAAAGTCAAGGGGAGGTCTTTAATGACACCTATGGTTTCGACTTTGTTCCCATCAAGCTGCATAACCCCCTTCTTTAAAGTTTCATAGATAAGTCCTAGGGCTTCAACTATCTGCTTGGGCATGACTGTAGTGCTAGCACCGAAATCAATCATGGCATTGTGCAATAGTTTCTCTCCCACAATAAGAGTTAGGAAGAAGGGTTCCAGTTTCAGCTTATCTCCAACCTCAGTAGAGACTTCCTCTGTGCTATTCATGAGAACTTTGGCAGGAGGTGATGGATCAATAGCCTTTCCCTTGAGCAATTGCTTTGTTGACTGAATAATTGGATCCTCCTAGAGATCCTTTTGTAGCAATTTATTTACTCCAGAATGGCTAAGATATCCCAAAGAGACACATTAGCGGATGGTTTTTTCAATTGTTCCACCACTTTGAATGGTGGAAAATTTGGAAGCTTCTGCTCCTTAGCTCTGGTTATAAAAATTTCCCTTCATGGCGAACATTGCTATGCCACTGCGGAGGTATTGGTGTTTGATCAGAAGCACTTTTGGGCTATAGACTGACTGGTTGCGAAATGACTGGTTTGCCCATGAATCTCTTCTTTGAGCGAGTGTTGTAATTGGATTGCACTTGCGGGGTTTTTGATGTGGATGTATTATTGGAAAACATCGCCTCTTCTTCTTCCATCCATTTGAAGAGCACGTAATCAGAAGCAATATATGTTTCTTGCTCCAAGGACATCCCTTGCATTTGTATGGTGAGTACCACGTTTTCCATTTGCGGAGAGGCATATACATAACCTCCATGGTCTGACATCATGCCTTGGCTATTCTGCCACCTTTTGTTGAAGATTGCCACAAGGGAAATTCCAGGGCATATGTGTGTTGCCACAAGGGAAACACCAGGGGTTGATGTCATCAACTAGATTATTTTTCCCCGCTATTAGCTCTTTGCTCAAGCTTGGGTTAGCACTTTGTAACAAAGAAGGCACTGATACTATTTGATTAGTTGTTTGTGCCTGTGGATTTGTGCAAGTGCCTCCTTGGAACTGGTTTTGTTGGTAAGAAGACCTTCTACCGTGATAATTTTGATAGGTTGGCTTCAAAGGCATGAAATGGTTTCTCTTGATGATAGTTATTTCATTGGCGATGGTCTTCAACATTTCCTTAACATCGCTCATCTCATCCTTTGAAGAGCTGGATGTAGAAGCAATGTTCTAGGGTGCACCCGGATACGTGTACATAGACAAGGGAGGAGCATGTGCACTGGTAGATGACATCTCCTAGGCGGGAACTGATATTTTAGAAAATATAGGCATGATGGGCTGAGGTGACAACTTCCCTGTGTCTATTAGATTATTCTTCGCCTTGGCTACGATGATGTATGCATTTGGTAGTGTGGTTCTGCCAAGAGATTGGATGATCATCGAGATGTCGACATTGATGGATTTTAAGTAGAACATGAACGCCAACTCGGCTGGCAGGTAGATAGCAACTTGAATTCTCTGCCAAGTTATATGGAACCGGGCATTGAAGTCAGTCATGGCTTAATATGGGGCCCATTTTATGACCGACAACTAATGATATTACGAAGACTTGTCTCCATCATTTGAGAATATTTCATAGAAAGGGTCTCTGAGTTGATCCCAGGTAGTGATAGTATTAGCTTGCAGCCTGGTGCAGTACCAATCCAACGCTTTACCTTTGAAAGAGGTTGCAAGCAACCTTAGCGCTATATTTTGGTTTGTAACTCTATGCACTAGACACACATCCACCACATCTTGTAGATGTTCAAATGGTGTTCTTGAGCCATCTCTGGTGAACTTAGGTATAGGTTTTAAAGTAGAGATCAGAATAGGGGCCCAAACAGCGGGTGCTACTGGTGCTACAAGAAGACTTTTGGCATCCCATGCCACATAATTTCTATTAGCGGCTGATAACATGGCTAGTGGAAGGGACAGAGGAAGCAAAACGTTCACTATTTGGGTCGTGACTTGTACTGTTCCTAGAGGCAACACTAACAAACTAGGATTATTCATTGTTTGTGATCTAGTAATAGGGTGATGGCTTATACACCCTCTTTAAATTTAGATTCATTTAAGTAGTCCCACTGGGCGTGCCAGAAAAAATAAACTGTTGATGCCAAAAATTGGAAAGGTAACAACCTTTATGGGAAACTCAGTTAATGGGGGACCAATTGCGCTAAACTGAGTGACCTTCAAGTTTTTAAAGAAGCTGTCTTCTTTTGGAATTGGGGTTTTGGAATGGGAAAAGGAAGCAGATATAAAAAATAAAGATCTAACTAAGGCAATGTGCCAAGGAATAGATATAGGCATGGTAAACCTATCTTTTGGGATTCGATTTAAGAGTCTGATCGACAATCTGCTATGTTCTAGAATAACAATAATCAAAGATGAAAACTTGAATATTTTATTCAATGACATAAAATAATTCCCATATTCATTTACTGAAAAGAAGAGTCACAGACATGGTCTAACCAACAAACTTGTATTTAGAATTATAGAAGTTCTGCAAATAAATAATTCAAGATAACAATGGCACAGTATAATGATTTATCAAATAGCTTAAGAAAACAAAGAGGCTAAACAATGGCATAGTCTGAGAGTCTTATACAATAATCTAAAACAATACAAAAACTTGGTGTCTTTTCCCTAATTTTTCTGTATCTTCCGAACTTATTTTTGGAAAGAAGAAGCAATATATATAGATAAGGGTATGTGCAGGATCATCATGGAAAAAATAGGCCCTTAAGTGGCAAAAAATTTAGAAAAATTAGAGTTAGGCAACTTGATGTAAAAATTTGAATAAGTTATCTATATTATTTCAAAACTATGTAAGAATAGAATCTATAGCAAATTGAATGTAGTTTATAAACTACTAGGTTTATTTAAAAAAATAAATCTATTTGGTGAAAATTTGAAATTTCAATGCAGCAGTACTTAAATATTAGGAAAAAAAGAAGAAGTAGGTGTCTGTCTAACCACCCTAACCACAATAAAATGATAATATTTTTTATAAGATTTTAGATATAAGTAGAGGGCTCATGTCCCGATGTGATGCATATTTTTTTGTAATTTTTTCCAAGTAAATAATTAATTATGAATTTTTATTACAACTTTAAAAAAAATATAAAAACTTGTATGTCGACCATCTTAACTTTGGTCAAAACTTCATGAAATTCATTTTTTAAATCCTATAGTATGCGAAGCATATAATGTGACACATGTTTCGATTCAAAATGTGATATCGTTTGAAAGCTATAGATGTTTTTCAATCAACCTATCAATTAGGACTTTTAGTGTATTTCAAATAAAAATAAATAATAATTATTTATTAAATTCAAAGTAAAGCATAATTTATATTGGTGGAAAAGAATCTCCTTTAAAAACCTTTTTCGTTTCATCAATTTTGGGTAAACAAAAATTCGTCAGCCACATACCCTACACATACCCACCATATCGCCACTTTTTGGCCCATCATGATCCTGCACATACCCATAAAATTCCCACCACCTGGCGGGTCGGTAACATAAAAGATCCCATATCACGAGCAATGATGCCTACAACAATGATTTCCTTCAGCCGTTGCAACATAAAAGATTCAGGCCATGGCATGTAGTTGTTCTTAGAACATATGCATCCCCTCCGAATGATGGTAGTGGTCCCAACAAACTCCTTCGTAGACATGTGTCATTCAATCATGTAGTCAGTTAAGACATGTGGTTGCTTGGTGGGGCATGCAATTTTCTCTTGCCTTCCCTTCGATGAAGTCCCCGCGAAAGAGACACGTGGCAATAGGTCGGGGCCCGCTCATTGACTCCTCCTCTTTGCATTGAAAGACTGCGCAGTGAAGACACGTGGAGGCATTCTTTACTATCGGCGCTGACTGTGGGGTTTTCCAAAAAGTGTACACAGATGAAAGCTATGTGGCACGTGGACATGGCTTGATTGAAAAGTGAAGGGAAGCAACCCATAAGTGCCTATGGTGACAACACGTGGAAGCGTGGAAAAAATTGATAGGAGAGTGAAGGAAGGCTTCCCTGTGGTGAGCACCTGGCGAACACGTGGCAACAACGGACGGAGTTCAAAAAGATGAAGCGCAGGCTGGTACTTAGTGAAAACTAAAACCACCCAGACGTGGCTCGAGGAATTTAACATTCACACATATTAAGTGAATAACCTTTCATTTGTAGTAATTTACCTTGTTTTATACAACACTTATCACTTATATATCACACCCATGATCCTTATCTAGGGTTTATGTCCATGCCATTATTTTCTTTTATTAAGGGAAATATTGCCTTTCCCTTGCTCATTGTACTTTCATGATCACATCTTGTCTATATTTTCTTACATGTTTATTACATAATTTATTTTATGATGTTTATATGCTTTGTCATGATTATATCCCCCCTTTCCTCCAATTCCTTTCATCCTTTGTATACAATCAATTGGAGGGTTCATATGTATGATTAACATTCATTTTGTGAGTTATGTTTTGTAGTTATAGGTCATTCCCGTGTTGAAGGGAGTTTTACCAAAATCTTTTTGCATAGTCAAAATCCTACCACTATTTCACTTAGACTAAGATTTAACACTTTTTTTTGATGAAATTTCTTACCCTTCTCCTCTTTAATTTTACTAATTTTAAAGGGTTTTTTAAGCAAGTTGTAGTTATTAAATATATTAAATGTGTGACAAATGATACTTATTTTATGCTTTATTTTTTTATTTTGTATGTTTTAGGTGGAGCACTTGGTACAAGAAGAATTCAAGAATTGTCAACCATATCCATATTGTATTATCCTTTTTAGTGTTTGAAAATATTTGATTTTCATGTTTTACTTTGACATACATCCTAATAGTAATTCACATACATATCAAAATGGAGGTAAAATATGATGGTGAAAATTGTATACCCATGTCCTTCTCCCTTATGTTTTGGGTTTGCTTTAGATTTTCCCTTATGTTCATCTTCAATTGACACATTCTTGCATGAATTTGGCTCATGACATTATCCTATCTTGATTCCAACACCATTCATCCCTAGAGATTGTTCCCAATCTCTAGATATCCCATTCTCCATCTTGGCCTATATCAACAGGGATGAAATTGGTCTATCATTTTTGCAATCACATAATTGAACCTTAAAATTTTGAATTCATGTTAAATTTTGTCGACTCCCTTCCACTAGCTATTTTGACTATGTTTATTTTTGTGTTATATTGTTGTATTTAAAGACATTCCTTCATTCATTTTGAAAATAATAATAAAATGATAGAACATTTATGAGCTATCAATAGAGAATTAACATCAAGAGCATTTTAGCACATTTTATGAAGGCATATATCAACATACATCAGTTTAGGCACATTGCATACTTCTTTACCATCTTTGATAATTATTCAAAAGTCGTTAAATTAGTTTTCCTAGAGAATGACTAAGGAGAACAGGACCCTCACAATTCAATAGATCCACTAAAGATATTTTTAAACACAATCAATTCTTTAGTAAGATTTAGAGCATAGGCATATATTTCTAGCAATTCATTTCTATGGGTATAGATTCTAGTTTATGATCTAGTTCACTTCCACAAGCACAAACCTTAACCACATCAGATCACAATCAATTTGAATCAGTTGTTTAAATAAACCCTTAAATTCTAACATCTCGACGAATCAATTTCCAACACTCTTGACATCATTTTCCTCTTTAATCCAACAAAATATTATATTTAACTTTTACATTTAGTTTTAGTATCAATCTCAACTTACTATCATAAATCAGATTTATTTATCATTATAATTTACTTAAATATCTTAAAATATTCAATGTGAAGTATAATTTATTCCCTCACAATAGCAAGATGTTCCTGATGTCCTCGTCCATTTGTTCATACAGTTTGTTTTACTATGAGAGAAAATTGCTAAGAAAAAATAAGCAGTCTGGAGACCTTGAATCATTGGTTGGAAGATAGGTACAATGGCTCGTCGAGTTGGTATAATGGGCCGGGTTCTCTTAAATTAAGATAGGAAACAACTATAAACTTGTATTATTTTTGACTAATTCATAGGTCAATTTCTTGTAACAGAAACTGGACAATATAAAAGACATCGCCATTAGTGTGAAAGGAATCTTGACGTAGTTTGATGGTCCCCACACTTCACAGACAAAATACCAAGCATACATCCAAAGATTAAATCAAAGCCTCCTGTTAATAAATATATTGAGAGCCCTTGCAACCTCAGCTGCCTTCAACACGCAACAAGGACATGGCTGTAAACCAGCTCAAAACTGACGTTTGCTACGAAGAATTCCAACCCTCCGCACTTAAAACAATACAACTCTGTAAAGTGGCGGATGATCATCTGCTGTAGATTCAAATTTCAATTTATTATTATTGTTTTGGTTTTTTTTGGAAGATTATAATAAATATATGGTTCTAGGAAAATTTACTGTCAGCAATTCACCGTCAACAATTCACTTCCAACAATTCATCACTATGGAAAATTCACCACCAGGAATTTATTGCCGTGGAAAATTCACCACCAGCAATTCATCGCCATGGATAATTCATCGCATATACAACGTGAATTTTCTATGACGCGAATTGCTGGTGGTAAATTTTCCTAAAGATGAATTTGTCATGGAGATGAATTGTTGACAATAAATTGTTGAAAGTGAATTATTGACTGTAAATTACTGAGAGTGAATTTACCTGAAGCCTAAATATATATAAATTAGAAGTGTCTTTCAAAATAATTCAAAAATAAAACCTGACTCAATCATACTTTAATAAAAACATCTTTTATAAAAATATAATCTTTTATTATCAATTCTTGCTTGCTCACTCACATTCCCATTAATTACCCTTCTGAAGCTGCCACGTGTAGCGTAGAATGCTTCTGCAACATATTTTATGATGGCAAGATCAAAGAGAAAAGCCTCCATGAGAATAATCGAAAATTTCGAGTCAAATGGTCCGTAATGAAACATTTGTATAATAAAATATACGAAACTCCTGCAATGCCAGTCAATAATTAACGACTTTACGCGTTAAAAGACTCGGTCTTCCTTGGGCGATAATACAGATGTGTGTTTTCATTGCTTTATGTTTCAAAATGTTGTGGCCATAAATCAAATACACCTGAAGTACAGCTTAAATTAAATTAATTTTTTATTAGTTTAAAATAGATAAATGAATGTAAACATTAAGTAATTTTATAAGGATAACTGTTTTATATATAATAGAAGAATCTATTATTATTATTTTGATATATAGTGAAGAATATTAATATAGTATAAAGGACATGGTTTTTAACATTTACAAATGACATTGTACGTAGAAGATCTTTTTTTTAATCTTTTGTAATGATAAGAAGCATGCAACTTAGCTTAATTTAGGTTAATTAATTTAATGTCATTTATAAAATATAATTAATTTTGATAAATTTAGAGTTGGGTCAGTAACTACAAATAAATATGTGAAAATAAAATATGATGAATTATGATATTATTCTTACACGTGCTGATGAGGAATGAAATTGATGATGTGTAGAATTCATTAGTTTCAACGTTGCTTGTGAAGTAATGATTGTATCATACTTTGTGTAGATTTGAAAAATTGTGGTTCAAACTTGAATGTCATAGTTTTTATTTTAATGGTTGAGAATATGACTTATCATGTGTGGATATAAAATTTTTATTATTAGACTTTAAGTCATAATGTGCCTTGATCTCTAATATCTAATGAGTTTGTAAGGACTATGACATTTATGAACACCATTTGGAAATCTTTGAAATCGTTAAGGTTAAGTTCTTCTCAACTAGATCTTTGGAGGGATTGACTTTATAACACAAACTTGTACAAAGTCAACTCATAACAAAGAGTACTAGAAGGAGGGTAAATTGAAATTTGAATTTGAAAGTTTGAATAATTTAGGGTTCCATTTTGTGTTTCTTAGGATTGAATCAACTTAAATCTATGGCCATCAAAATTACACATTATGATAAAATTGATAATCTCAAAGCATGGAGTGAATGTATAAAAAAATGTGTAAAAAGAGATGAATTAATAACTAATATATGATGAATTATATATTGAATTTAGTGCAAAATAGAAATGGGAAAATATCAAATGTGTGAAAATAATTGCAAATAATAATAAAATACATAAATAATAATAGAATGGATAAGGATAGGTATATGACCATGGTGCCAACTCTATTAAAGACATTCCACCAAATCTATTCAATATATAAAAGGTTTATTTAAATTCTAAATTTGATGTGTTAAAATTTTAATTAATTAAAAATTATGGTCAAATTGACATCTTACATGCTGGATTGACAATACGACAACAAAAACTATTGAGTCAAACGGCCGGTAAATACAAATGGCAGCTAATTTCTGCGACGGCCGTCTATAATCAACGGCTGTACGCGTTAAGAGAATCGCTCTCATTCGGACGGCAATACAGAGGCGTACTTTGATTGCTTCACGCATGCTACAAAATTCTGCCGCTATAAATTAAACAGAGATACTCTGTACGCTTAGAAACTCGTTATTTGATGCAGAAAAATCGATGAAGCATTCCTTAGCCATTTTATTCGGCTTCTTTTTCTTCATAGCAGAGGGAAGCAATTCGTGTTATCCTCAGCCATGCGGATATCTGAACATCACGTACCCCTTCGGCCTCAAAGGTACGAATTGCGGGGAGCCCCAGTTCTCCCTGTCATGCAGAGAAAACGCCACGTTCGGGGAGGGGATGATTCCCTTCTTATCCACACCTTCAGGCGATTACCAAGTTCTGAATCTCTCAACTGGGTTTCTGACAATCAATACGACGCACCTCAAGGCCAAGAGCTGCAACGTTACGGACACCGCAGGGGTCTTCTTTGCCCTGCCCTCAAACCCTAATGGCCCCTTTACGATCTCCGGCGCAAATGTTTTTGCATCTGTCGGTTGCTATGCAAGCGGTAATTTCTCTTCCATTACGAATCAATCAAACAATATTCCAGTCGGCGGGTCGTGTTCGGCGTCGTGTATGCCGATCTACGAGCCGGCGTATTGTAACGGATTCGGGTGCTGCCAGACCACGTTTATAGAGAATTGGCGGAGGGTTAATCTGGCGGCGAAGCCCTACGCGGCGCCTCCAGAGGGGGAGTGTGTTTCTTCTACAATAATTGATCCCTCCACTTTTAGGCTGACGAATCCGTCTGACAGAGGTAAATGGGGGGCCGGGCATTATGGGATGCGGATCGATTGGGCTATTGGCGATCAGAATTGTTCTGCGGCTAACAAAACCGGGCCTCTTGCCTGTTCCAAGAGTGCCGAGTGTCTTGATGTCGCTGGGATGCCCGGGTATGTATGTTCGTGCAAGCAGGGGTTCAGTGGCGATGGTTATAATGGAGGAACGCAGTGCACAGGTATAGTTATTTTACTTGCTTTTGCTTTAGAATTTTAATGATTTTTTTGCTGTTTGATCGGCTTTCACGTAAGCAGCTGTCATGTTATTGTGTTTGTTGGGTTGGAAGATTTGAACCCGTGATTTCTTGATTTTTATCAGAACCCTTTAACTGATTCTATCGTGCCTCTATAAACATTATAACATTTGGTTGGTTTTGTTTTTGATAGAGGAAAAAATGGGTTTTACAGGGAACCAAAACCACAAAGTTTACAAACAAAAGATAGGATTCTCAAAGTCAACATTAACAGAAAGACTATAAAGAAAACAACAAAATGAGAAAGTCACAGCCATCAAAAAAGCCAACAAGGGCCACAGAAAAGCCCCAAATAGACCAGACAAAACACCAGCAACAACTAAACTTGGGACTTTAATGTTTCCGCAGTCTCAGCTTTCAAGTCGTTCATTTCCTGAACCCCCCTCTTTAAGATCTGGACTATCTGGATAGTAGGAGGCACTTTCTTTTTTAAGGTTGGCACAGGTCTTTTTCGATATACCTTGGTCCTCGTTCTTGCTTTTATCCTTGTCCTCTTCCAGATAAACAACCAACGAGCCCTGTTGCGACTTCTCCAATTTTTCAGACATTGCATTGATGATTATGGCATTGTGCCTAGCCATTTTATGGTTTTGTTCCACAACAGTTTTCATGTTATTTTTTATTTTGGCAATCTCAGCTTTTAGAGTCTTGTACTTGTCCTCAATGTCATATTTTCTCGTTCCAGTATTGTTCTTTTTTAGTTTTTCTTCTTTATTGCTAAGAGTAGACAACTTCAATTCCAGTTCCTCCAACTTGTTATTAAGAAACATATTTATGTGATTAAGATCATTAATTTCTTGATAGGCCCATTTCAAAACCCTGAAAATGTCACCAACGCCACTTCTGGCAGAGACAAGACTATCTCCAGACTAAACCCGATCTAAAATGAAGTTAACATCATCCAGATTGGGCGAGCTAGGAAATCTAGTATCATCAATTCTGAAAGAGGCAGGAGGGTTAGACAGAGTGTTTCTGCTAGCTTCAGGGTTCTCAGTTTTGTCCTCCAAAGAGTCTGTAGAGTAGGAAACCAACTTATTGGCAAGGGAGCCTTTGAGAGTGGGATTCTTTAAGGGAACTAGACAATTAGGGTAGATCTCAGGGTTAGCTTTAGCAAGTTGGGGTTTTCTTACCAGACAACACAGGGGATGGGTGGGCTTCAACAATTCTCTTCTAGTTAGGCTAATTCTCTGAACCACCACTGTCTATTTCATTATCGTCAGACGCCGTGGAGGCAACTGGTTTGGATAAAGCCGACTGGCTTTGATAGTGTTCATATATATTAACCTAATAAGACCAGGATGAAGAATATAGTATCTCCTAGGATTTTTCTTATGGTCCCCAAGGTTATTACTCAACGAACATAACAAATAATGAGGCAGAGAAATCCGTACCTTATGGGAAAAGTGGTTAAGGATAGCAAAATGATGACCATAAACTCAGGTGAATTTCCCATCCAGAGTAATATACTTCATTATGATACGAAGCACTTTTCTCCACAACGCCTTGAAGGTGTCAATTTCAAAGTAGTTATTGAAAATTTTGACCAGTTTCAATTTCTTTTTTTCCTTCTTAGGAAATTTAATTACTGCTTCGTCAGAAAACCTTCTGTCACGATAAAACTTCACACTCTCAGTGGACATCCCAGTCACCTCTCCTATAATTTGCTCATCTAGCTTCACCTTTTTCCCAAAGAGGATAATTTCTCCATTGTTCCAGTTCTTCTCAAAATAGTCTATAGCCATAGTATCAGGGCCGTGAAGTTTTTCCAGAAATGGAACTAGACCTCCTCTCACAACCTATTTTCAGACCTTATCATTCCTCATGTGCACCTCATAGCTATTTGACTCAACTATTTTCCTATCCCTTCCCATCTTCGTTTGCACCTCATTGCAGACACTACCAACGCCGAAACCCTGTTGCAATTTTACACAGCCATTCCAATGAACCCACAAAGCGTGTCATTTTTTTTTCCCAGCTAAATAATATGACACGACCTCATCAAATCTCTTGATTTGAATGTATTTAGCCTTTTTCCCTTTAATCATTAAATATATTTTCCTTTTTTCCATGCATAACATCATAATCTAATAAGGCCCTGACTTTAGCTCCCAAATCCCTAAAATTCTGCCACGTGTTCAATCATTGCCTCTTTACCCCCTCATTCACAAAATAATTTGCCACGCTGTTAGCTTCCTTGCAGACGTGTGAAACTTTAACTTTATCGATCTTGTCTACCATAGATTTAGCTTCATCAATCCAATTCTTTATAGTCCAGGAGGGAGGTCCTACCTAGGAAATAATCAATGATGTTTTTAAAGTCCCCTTTAAGCCATACGTATTTAATATTCAAATTATGAGCTAACTTTAGAACTTGAAAAACTCCTATAGCCTTTGCCACATGGTTGGTTTGATGACCTAGGGAAATGGCAACAACTGCCATAAAGTTACCGTTTGAGTCCCTTAACACACCTCCACTTCTGGCCATCTTCGGATTGTCTTTCGCAGCGCCATCAAAGTTGGCCTTATACCAACCATTTAGAGGAAGGGTCTAACACACACCCTCCCTGCTTTTCTTAGCTGACTTGGATGCCATAGAAACATCCATTTTAATATTCCAATCCTTTGCTATCATTAAATCATAGGGAGTACACACCACAGCTTCAAGGTTAAGAGTTTTTTGGGGAATAACATTGAAGTTTTCCTTTCAAACATACAAATTATTTGATATTTAACTAAAATTTTGTCAATATATTTTTCATAAATTAATTAAATTTAAAATTTAAGATAAGTTGTAAATAGTTGGGATTTTAGATTCTTTAATATTGAACTTTTTATTTTTTAAGTCTTAAATGTAAATATTTAAATGTCTATTAATCTTAAGCCTTATTAGATTCAAATTCTATTAAAAACAAGTTCATACAATTAATACTAATAAATATGATGAATCTGAATTTTCAATTATTATTGTACTTAATTTGGCTGCTTGTTTTTGTATTATTGTATGTAGTATAACCTGTATTATTGTATGTAGTATAACCTGCACCTTATGCCATTCTTTTTCTTTAATTTGATTTATTGAATCATAAGTATTTACAGAATATTTAATCAATAAAAATAAAATAATTATTTATTAATTTTTGATAACAACGATTTATAAAATTAGACGCAAACACAACACTCTGAATTTTTAAATAAAATTGCAAACATTTAATAAAAATACTTCTTATTGAATTTTAACTAAAAACATAAACACATACTTTCCCCTCCCGTGACTTATAATATATTATTTGCAGCTAAGCTTCTTTAATAAAACTCATATAAAGAATGCCCTCTTCTTGTAGCTCTCATGTTGGACCTATTATGTAATCTTCAATATTTGTATCACGGACCTTGAAAGCAGTTTCAAAATTTGTCTAGAAATTTCAATGCCTCTGAGATTAATCAATGTCCAAAACAGGCTGTCAGTAGCAGACGCTAACAATTTTTATTCTTTCTTCTTTTCACGCGACTGTAAAATGTGAAAGCTTTCTGGTTTTGAATCTATAATGTATGAGACCTCTATGTGGAGGGGATAAGAGGCCAGTCTCAAAGTAATAGCTTTGCTCGAATCTTGTTTTGCTACCCTGCTCCATTATGGGCCCCTCTCCCATAAATATTTGGTGATTTCTTTCCACAATTATTTTGGGGGCAGCAACAGAAATATCGGCCTTTCCATTTCATATCGGCCTTTCCATTTCATGTCAATAAATAAAGCTAAATTTGTGCAGACATTGACGAATGTGCAAGCAAAGAACTAAACAACTGCATTCTACCTCCTATGGGAAAATGTACAAACGTGGAGGGATCTTACATTTGCTCCTGTGCGAGAGGAAAAGGCGACGGACTCACGAGCTGTGTAGAAAAAACCGGCATCCTCAAACCTCTTCTCATAGGTAAATACACCTAATATTTGCAATTCAATAGGCAGTCCTTATTCTCCACATTTGCGTCTCTAACAAATGTTCTGTAATGGGCGTGCAGGAATCTTTTCCTCCCTGGTGGGAGCACCGCTAATTGCAGCGATCATATTCTTGGGTATCAAGAGATACCAAAAGGCCGTCCTTCGCAAAAAGTACTTCCGCCAAAATGGCGGCCTCCTGCTACAAGACTATCTTTCCTCAGACAGAGGCCGCAGAAAAGCCACCATTTTTTCCGAAGCAGAGCTGGAGAAAGCCACCGACAATTTCTCCGAAGACCTCAAAATAGGCGTAGGCGGCTTCGGCTACGTGTTCCGCGGCAGCCTCGCGGAAGGCCGACCAGTCGCCATCAAGAAATGCAAAGAAATCGACCAAGATCAGCTCAACCAATTCATCAACGAAGTCATCATACTCTCCCAAATTGACCACAGAAACGTGGTGAAACTTCTGGGCTGCTGTCTGGAGACCCGCGTACCTCTCCTCATCTACGAATACGTAGACAACGGTACCCTCTACGACAACCTATACGCAAAAGACGGCAGGTTCCTGACGTGGACCAAACGGCTGGACATTATGGTGGAAACGGCGGAGGCCCTGGCTTATTTGCATTCTTCCGCCTCCGTTCCCATTGTTCACAGAGACATCAAGTCTGCGAATATTCTGTTGGATGCTTCCTTCAATCCCAAGATTGCCGACTTCGGGCTTTCTCGTCTTATGCAGACGGGAGATTCGCACCTGACGACTGCCGTTAAAGGGACGCTGGGTTATTTAGACCCCACATATTTCGCCACGGCACAGCTGACGGACAAAACAGACGTCTACAGTTTCGGGGTTGTTTTGGTGGAGATTCTGACCAGCTTGAAGCCGCTGTCACTTGACAGGGCCAAGGAAGAGCGGAATCTGACGACGATGTTTTTGGCGCGGAAGAGGCGGGGACAGGTGCAAGAGATCCTTGATTCCAAGGTAGTGAAATCGGCGGAGCCAGGTGACATAGATTCGATGTTAAGTGTCGGTAACTTAGCGGAGGTTTGCCTAAAGTTCGATGCAGATAGCCGGCCGTCCATGAAGGAGGTGGTGCAGGAGCTGTTGTGGATCAGAAGTAAGAAGAAGAGAGAAGATCATCCATGGCTGCCCAGACCAAATTACGTCCACGAAGGACTAAATTTGAGTACTGGTAATGGCAGTGAGAGAGAGGGTGAGGAGGCCTTGCCCATTCTGGTTGGTTCCAGGGAAAGGAGTACTCCGGTCCATGAAAGGCAGAAGCACGTAAGGTTTGAAGAAACAAATACGACCATCACTTCCTCAGATATGAATACTCTTTCGGCCTCTGTCTCTGATGTTGAAAGCATCCATTCCCTAGGTGGTGGAAGATGATAAAGACTTGCTTTGGCTTTGGGTTATAAAACCAGTGTATAAATTTTGTCATAGAGATGTTGGAGCCCGCTTCACAACTGTTTAATGTGCTCTCCAAGGTAATATTGTGAATAGAAAATTTACTCTAGGAAAGTAAGGGTAGATTGTTAGAAATTACAGTCTGGAAGTTATTTTATTAAACATCATCCCTTTTAATGGTCAAATAGTAATTTTATATTTATTCTATTTTTATTGGTTAAAATTGATCTTCGACTATTAAATTGGATGATGTTTAAGAACAAGAGTTAGTATCTTTAAAGAAATAAATTATATTTTTATTATTTATTTTTTAATTTAATATTTTTTTTGTTATTTTTTTTTATGATTATGGAATTTATATTGCTATCAAAACTTTGAAACAATATTTCTTTGTCAATGTAATGATTTGGTAGAAGACAAATATGGAGGTTTGGGACAAATTCACAATCATGATTATGTTACTGTGTTTTAGATTTGTCCTAACAATTTGTAGGGTTCTATATTGTAAATTTGTTTCATGTATACTTTTCCAGTCTATCTTATTTGGAAATTAAGGATTGCCAGTATTAAAAAATACCTTGTTAGGTTGTTGTATGATGAACCACAAGAAAACTATGCCTTGATCAATTTTTTGAAAATTGAAAAATATAAAGAATACTAGACACGGGTGTGATATTTTATTTTAAGCACCTATTTTAAACAATTTTTTATTGACCTCTTAGGAATTCTTAATGCTTCACCTCTATGAGCATCATCTAGATGCAATGGGTGCTAAGTGGACCATTCATCATCATGAGAGATGGGTTCTTATGAACCACTACTTATGAAACATGGTTCAATGAGTTTGACTCGAAAAACTACAAGATTGAATCCTAATAGCAATATCATAACTTTTTAATGATAAAACATTTGTTCAAGGTGAGAAAAATAAAAAAAATGAATATTGCATTACGTACTGTACAATATTATGACAAAGAATATTTCATTATTTTTATAGAATCTTGATTTATGATTAGATTTAATGTGCATAATATTGATACTTTTTTGTCATATGCAAGTTAATATCTTATTTGATTTGAGATTATGGTCTTAATAATAGTTTAACTATTATAAAATTGACTTGAGGTGGATGTAGGATAGCGTTTCCCCATCGACATATTGAGAGATTATCATTTAGGAGAGGATGGTAGATGATGATGATAAGCCAATTGAGCCATGTCCATCGAGAACTCACACATTTTCACTATTCTATAGGTCATATGTCTATAATGATGCATTACTAGGTGTTTGTTTGAGTGTCATAATGCATGTGGCTACCTGGTGTCCAATCACAAGTATAAGTGTTTGGTTTATATGATTTATTGAATTCAAATGTTTTCTTGTCATGGTTGTAGGTAGCTATTGTATTGTCATTTTGATTTGAGTATTCTTTTCTTTTCTTACATGAAATTGGATGTGTTTGGCCCGTATGCTATTTCTTTGATAAATAGAATAATTATCATAATTATTTAAAAAAAAAGACTGATCTATCATTTTATTTAATTAAATTATTTTAAAATAAAAAGGGAAACTAGAAAAAGAGGAAAATGGGTATTGAAGAAAACCCTAGATTGCAAGGTTAGTTCAACACATTGATGCAATACATGGAGAGAATATTGCCACTATGTTGGAGGTTGATTTTTATGTGGGGATAAGGAGGAAATTTCGTAGCCATGGAGACATTTTTAGGTATGATGGCCACCAATTTTTTTGAGTTTTTCCTGAGTTTTATCAAGAAGAAGACATTTGAAAGAGGGAAGGGGAGGGGGACATAAAAGATAGAGGGGAGAAAGGATAGAAGTGTAGCATGACTAAAAAATAACAAATGTAAGCTTTAACCAAGTATGTTTTGCATTTTGTTGAATAAATTATAGTTTAATTAGATTTCTTCTTCATAGTAATAGCCATTTTTAGCATTCAACTATTGGTTGTAGTTGAGCCTTATATGTTTAACTTATTAAAGTTTTCAAATCAATTCTATTGGCACATATATTTTAGGAACCATTAAAAGCTTACATGGTATGTTCAAATCCTTGTATAACTTTTTTGTTCAAAATCTTATATGTTATAGAGGAATTTAAAAAAATATCGTCTTTGAGGCATTCAATCAAATTGTTTACATGCATTGTTTGTGCTTCCATGTTTTGCATGCATGACTAATTAAGAATTTTTGAATTATAATGCCTAATTGAAATCCCCCTCCCTTTATGCTTAATGGATTCCCATACTCTATTTCTAAGTTCCTATTTTGGGAATTTTTATGCCAGCAAATAACATTTGATTGGAAGTTTTTGCAACTCCTTTAATGATCACATTTTGTGCATAACTTGAAATCATTACTTTCCATTCAATACCACATATCTTTAAGTATTTTTTTCAAATGGTGCATGAGCCTTGTCTATGTTTCCATATTTTATGCCTATGTCTACCAATATTTCCAACTATTATTTTTATCAAAATCTCACCTTTTATTATTCTTGAAGTCCATTCCCTCATCCAAATCATCCATATTGTAGGGTATTAGTGCATTAGAAAAGGTTGAGGAGTTTGTTTATACAACTACCAATTGCATTTGCTTGATACTTTTCAAGGTATTTTCAACAATACAAATGTAAATTGCATTTGATTGAAAGATTCCAAGGTCTTTTCAATGATATAGCTACCAATTGCATTTTCTTTAAACTTTCCAAGGTATTTTCAATGATATAACTACCAATTGCATTTTATTGAAAATTTATTGAAATCATTTCAACAAATCTATTTTGGGTGTATCTAAAAAATCTTTTCATTCCATGATATAAAAAATATTGATTCATTTTATCAAATAGTTCATGTGCCTTAACTAGGTTTCCACATTTTTATGCATTTATTTCTATCTTAGTAGTAATACTTGGACTTGGGAAGGTGTTACAAAAAAAACCCTAATATTACTAGATTACTCAAAATCTTGATTATATTCTTGAGTAGATACTTGATACTACTAGATAAAAGTACAAACCTACGTCACATTTTATAAAGGAATCGACAAACACAAACAAAAATTCTCTACTTCGACCACATAAAAGTAGTCTTTATATTTTGAATTTCAAAATGATGTAAACTAATGAAATATTTAAATTTTGATGAGGTTTATTCCTGCAATTTTTCAAATTTTAAAAAAATTGTTTTGATATTTTTTAATAAATTTAAGAGTGGATTTTGAATTGTTAAAAATTTCAAGAAAAAGTGACGTTGAGTTGATTTCAAGAGAAAAATAGAAAATAAATTTATTTTCCCTTGATTTTTCTCCCAAAAAGATAACTTCGATATCTAGTGTATGGAAAAAAAATGATGTATATTTTCCTCGTAATAATGTGTTAAATTCAAACGTACTAGAATTTGATAGTTTTCATTTGATGCCAACTATTGTCTAATTTATTTTAATTATTTTCAAAAAAAGATTTATACCCTTTTGGAGAGGATTCTCTCTGCTAGTGCACCATATATTTTTCAAAATTTAAATATGTTTTAGTATTTTTTAATTTATAATCAACTTCATTTTTATTTTAACAACTTATTTGCATTATTTAAAATAAAAAAACATATTAAAACTAAAATATCAAAAAAATTATATTTTTGAATTCTTGACTCTGAGCTCTATAAAAAAATATTTTTAGTTAAAAAAAAATCATTCTAACTGAAGGAATATCATGTTCAAGTGATTTTTTTTTGAAATTTCTAAAACTTGATGAGGTGGCTACCAACAAGGATGCCCCAAAAATAGTTTCGGTGAAAGGGTTTCGACTTGAAAACATAAATGTAAATTGAGTTAGATTTTAAATTGACCAAGGAAATTTTTTTGTTTTGTTGTTTTGGGCGAAAGGCTTTCACTTGAAACCTTATCTACCATGTTTAGGCCACGTAGTTTTGGGCGAAATTGTTTTGCTCGAAACTATTTAGGGCAAAACTATTCCACTCATAACTATATTTCTTGCACTTAGACAAGATGAATATGACTATTAATCTATGAATCATGGATTGGTAAAACTCAAAATATGTATATTGATGTTATTTGATGGATTGGTAAGATAGTAGTTCTATTATGGATTGTATCTTTTTTTTGTCAAAAAGAAAACCATATATACAAAATTGTATCTTGGCAATTCATGAAGTGATGTTATGTTTGTATTTTTATTATGAAATGTGAATCTATATGTTTATTGATTTATGTATTGAAAAAGAAATTAAAAAAGCTGTAACATTTGTATGTTATTTAGTTCAAAATATTCATTAATCATATTGTTAATTTAGATGACACATTACAAAAAATCTAAAATGTAATTCCTTATTTTTTTATCATTCAAAATTTGTTATTATTTATTTTCTAGAACGATTGATCTATTGAATGTTTGTAGCCTTGAAAATAATTTAAATAAATAAATCTATTCTTAAATAGTATCACATAATAACAATTCACACTAAAAATATATTTAATTGATTCAAGATTAATAAAATAATTAACCAAATTTAAATTTTAAATTAAAAACAAAATTTCAAAAGATATAATCTCATTCCACCTACTTTTACAAATTATTATAATACATATTTTAAAAATAATCTTGCCTCAAAAATAACTTGAATGATAGCTCTCCTATTTTATTTTTTCATTAAAAACAAAGAGAAACTGTAATAAAAAAACAAAATGATTAGGGTGGTCTATTGAATATAGCATATTATTGATGTGAATGAAATCACACAAGGTGTAAAATAATAAATATTTTTGTTTTTAATGGTTGTTTTTAAGTAGGTGATGTGGTGACTCATTCTAGGAAAATGGATAAATTTAAATTTAAATTGTGTTTCTATAAATGAATATATAAACTATTTTATCTTGACCACCCAACTCACTGAAAGATGCATGACTTGTTCAGCTTTTCGATATTCAGGAATACTTTATATGAGGTAGGTTTAAATTTGAATTAGTATTTCAATCTCAAATTTGAATTCAATTTTAATACTGATTTTACATATAAAAATATTTTGTTCATAATTATAAATACAAAAAATTGAATGATCTTGTAATTGAAATTGATCAATTAAAAAATAAATTATTTGAAGATAAAAGATATTTGTAATCTGTTTAGATTTTTCATTAATTTATATTTTAAAAAAATTTAAAGTATAATTTAGTAAATATTTATTTTTTCATATTTTAAAGCATTAAAATTAAATACAAATAAGATGAAGTTGAAGGGATCAATGCTGCAGCATTCTACTAAATCATTCTCACAAGTTATTAGTCATTCATGTGCATCAAGTCATAAAAGAATCAATGCTGCAATAATTCTGATCTCCCACAACCATTATTGATAGAAACATTATTATACTCACAATTTAAACAATTTAAATAAACAAATCCTTATACTGGAACACACCTTACAACTAAATCTTTTGATTGATGACTGTTTCTACTAAATATACAAAACAGACATTATAGATTTGAGTAATGAATGGAGCAACTAACCAGTGGATGAGTGAAAGGAGAAGTGGGGGTTGTATTTCAAACTATAACAACTACTTTGGGAATCTGCAAGAGCAAATAAACTTCATATTTTTGGGCCCCTCATGGAATGCACAAGTTTGTCCCACCATACTATTACTGATATTATTCCACCAAGTCCAATTCCAAATCCCAACCCCACAGCAATCATAGAAATGTGTTCTTCCACTTTACTCCACACTGATTTACTCACCATTTCTGAAGGTGAAGGAACTGTTGAACTTTTATTCTGCTTGCAACTTTGTAAAGGCTTCCCACATAAACATCCCAAGTTTCCCTGGTAAGATCTCTCATCAAAAGTCATAAGTTGTGTTCCTCCAGGTATTGGCCCACAGAGGCGATTGAAGGATACATTCCAATAGCTCAACTTGGACAAATTAGACAGCTCTTCAGGTATTTCTCCACTCAGCTTATTTCGAGATAAGTCCAACTGCTCCAGAGGTTCTATTTGGCCCAAAGATGCCGGTATATTTCCTTCCAATTGGTTTTCACTCAGATTTAGCAACCTTAATTGAGATAGATTCCCTATGTTTGGTGGTATTTCCCCTTTTAAATTATTGTTTGACAGATCCAGTATAGCATTTGCTGCCAGCACATATTGTAGACTATACTCATTTCCTTTTATTGTGATGGCCGGTATATCCTCAGAGAGTGTATTGCCCAGGTCTTGTGAAACTTTAGGGTCACTGAATCCCTTCAGGCCTTTCAGAACAGAGGGAATTCTTCCCCCAAATTCATTATTGGATAATCCAATACTTGCAATCTGCTGAAATTCGTGATCCATAGAGGAATATCTCCCTTAAACCCATTAGAGCTAAGGCTTATAACCCTCAACTGTAGACAATTTGCAAGAGGATGTGAAGAAAGCTCACCTATCAATCTATTCTTGCTGAAATCAAGAAGAGTAAGGTTTGAACTATTGCCCAACGATGCAGGCAGGGTCCCGGAAAAAATATTAGAATGAGCAGACAAAATTTCTGTAGTAGAAGAAAAATGGATTTCTGGATCTCCATTAAATGAGTTGCTGGACAACTTTAGCCTTTTTAAGGCTGTGCAGTTACTCAACGTTGCTGGAATTCTTCCAAACAAGAAGTTGTTTGACAGTGCCAAATCGGTCAGACGGTTGCAATTCCCTAGGGATGGTGGAATCCTTCCCATCAGCTGATTGTCAGAGGCATCTAATTTTTGTAGTGAGATCAAGCCACCAAGGCTTTCAGGAATACCCCCCGAAAGATTATTTTTGTAGATGAAAATCTCAAGAAGATTCTTGAGCTCACCAATTTCATGTGGTATTGGTCCAGTTAATTTGTTTTCATACAGATATAAAATTTGCAGAGATTTGAGATGTCTTATGGTCTGTGGAATTGTCCCTGTCAAATTCAATTAAGTATAACTCAGAACAATTACTGAGAAAAGGAGAGGAGGTAGTCAGCATGTTCTCTTCAAAGTAAAATACATGAGAGTAGCGTACTTGTGAGAGAGTTAGAGGCAAGGCTTAACCAAAAGAGAGGCGTGCAGTTTCCAAGTTCAGGGGGTATAGGTCCAGTTAAATCGTTTACATCCGGAAACAATTGTTCCAAAGATTTGAGCTCTCCTATGGTCTTTGGAATCCTCCCTGTCAAATTCAATTAAGTATAACTCAGAAAAATTCCTGAGTGGAGTAATGGAAGCAGTTAGCACTATGTCTTCAAAGTAAAGACATAAGAGTAGCGCACCTGTGAAAAAGTTATAGCCAACAATAAAATCAACCAGAGATGTGCAGTTTCCCAGAGAATCTGGAATGCTTCCGGTAAGAAGATTGCCGGTCAAACGGAGATGCTCTAACTTCCCCAGAACCCCGAATTCTGAGGGTATGCTTCCCGTTAAGTTATTGTACGGAAGCCTAATCCATTGAATCTGCGAGCAATTGGCAAGAGATTTGGGGATGGTACCCACTAGTTCATTTCTTCTTAAGTCAAGTAACCTTAACGCTTTCAGCTGGCCAAGCTGAGGTGGAATCTTTCCTGTGAAAGAATTAAAAGAGAGATTTAAAGTGCGTAACAAGGAGAGGTCTCCTATGGATGGAGAAATGGTACCTTTCAGTCCCAAATTAGTGAGAATTATAGCCACCACTCTGTTGGTATGTTTTCTGCACCAAACACCGCTCCAAAGGCATACGTTTTCTGAATTGGTAGAAGTCCAGTTGGAGAGCGCTCGCATGGGGTCAGCCGTAATTCCATCTTTGAAGGAGAGTAGTGCTTCAACGTCTCTCTCAACATTCTCTAGCGCCATACGATCTTTAGCAACAGAAAACCTTCCTTCCATTTGGGGGTGATGTGAAGCGAAGAAGTGAGGAGAAGAGGAAGTGTTGGCATTCTGTATTGCGGTGGCGGTAGTTAATGTGAATGCTACAGCCATGGCTAAGGAAAGCATTGCGATCATTATACCTCCATTCATATCAGAAACAAACTTTGTAACAAGAATCATCGAGCCAGGAGGTAATGTAACATAGGCGAGTCAATCTGTCCCACGAGGGAAAAAGTCATTCACTGTCGAATCGTATAATATTTAATATTTAAAACAGCAGGAATTTGAGGCAACCAGACATCATGGTACCGCGGTATCTTTCCTTGAATGTGCCAAAAAAAAAAAAAACACGAGCCCTCTCTTGACTTGACTTGATGTATTTAAGACGTGGACTTCCGAGGAAATTTGTGGGCGGCAAAGAACTTTCCGAAGAGTTCTTAAGTAGTACATATGATTAAATTTCTATCTTAGTGGCTGCATGTCATGCAAGCAGATATATTCACTTGGGAGAGCCATGCAAACGGATATTTTCGGAATATTCCTCCCCTCTTTTTTTAATTCACATTCACTCACCTCAAAGTTAGGGCTTGTGTGGAAATACAAAATTGTTGGTAGTAGGTGAGAGGGTCTATAGTGGAGTGAGGTTCAATAGTGGGGACAAAAGTAGTCATGAGTGGGCCTCACAATGGAGCATTTTAGTATTCAATTGTCAAACATGTTTTATCCATAAAGTAAGCAAACTATGTCAAATTATTGAATAGATAAAATTGTTTTATAAATGGTTTATATTTGTCCTAAAAACAAATAAATATTCACAGTCATACATGTCAGAGAATATTCATAACACATTTGACACCACCTACAAACAATTCAAGTTGCTCTTCTATGAACTGTAGCATTAAAACATGCACCTAGAATTTAAAATAGTATAAACCACACTCTCGGCCACATATCACCTTCTGCATTACATCACCATTGATATTTTGAAGGACTTGATGCCACATGAATAGTAATGAACCAAGATTGCCTATCACCAAATCCAATTGCAACCCACTCCCCTATCCCTCTTTCCCTGCAACACAATACTCAATCAAAATGAATCATTCACATGTGTCCCATTAGTCAAATTCCACTACCCAACTACTAGTGACTTCTCCTTATTTGTCACCTGCAACCACTGAAATAATTGTTTAAGGCCACCAAAGATCACCTTGGAGATAAAAGAAGGAATACACGCCATTGATTCATCTAAATTTAAGGCACCCAAACATTTTTCAAATTTGAAAAAGAAAGACAAAATTAAAGACTTCATACCAAACCAACATTGAACATATCAAGAGATTTACAAATTCAAATATGCATTACCCAAGCTTTTTCAATTTCCTATTATCTCCTCACTTTTATATCCATTACTATATTTTTTTGGAGGCAATGGCAGAAAAAGTAGAAGCACCTGAAAGGTTGAAAATTGTCTCTTCTAAATGCTTGGGAGATAGAACAACTAGCTTCCTACACTTCTCATTCAAGGAAACCCTAGAGATCTCAATCCACAGATGGAATGAGGGAAAGAGATCTAAAATAAGGTGTCCTAGGGTATGATTAGAGACTAAAAGGGGGTTCACCACCAAGCTAGGGCTTGGAAAGACTAGTAACATGCAAGACCTAATGGCAAAACCTAATGATGTGTAAACATTAAGTAAATGACCTAAAACTGAATGCAAATCAGGACAATAAACTGAGAAAGTACAAAGGGGCACTTGGAAACCTATAGAAGCTTGGAACAAAATCTTAAATGTTGAAAATACTGATTTTAATGCTCACTGGGACTCATATGCCAGGCTGGGTGATTTAGTCTCAGATTAGGGTTTCTAGGTAGGAACATAAATTTAGTAGTGACAAGTTTGGAACTCCTGAAATTTAGAAAAAATCATTGTACTAGGACTCATACGCCAAAAGTGGTGTATCAGTCCTACTCAGCTTTTTTGGAGGGTCAAGATCTTTAAATCTATTCTCTTATCTCAGCTCTTCCTTCCACACCTTGTTTTCGGGTTTGAAAATTTGAATTGTGATATGTAGGCGATTTTCCGTGATCTTACAAATAAGGTGACAACTTTGAAAACTTTCCTCAATCTTGCAACTCAATCTTCAAAGAATCTTCAAGCTCCAAGACACCTAGATCTATAATCACACATGTAGAGAGAGAAAAAACTTCTTGATTGTTAGGAAATAGGGCTTTGCCTTGGTCAAACCTTGTTTAGGTAATTAAACCTCATGATGAAATAGTGAAACATGAAACATGAATAATGATACCTCGAATGATGTCTTGTAATGTAGATTTGCAATCTAACATGAAGTGGCCATGAAGAATGTAGATCTTGATCTTGAATTAGATGTAGAATAATGCTTAACTTGGATCTTGAATGCTACATCACAACACTAGCTCAACAACATGCTTGATGCATTATGCCTTTGAAATGATGAGGGATCTTGAATTGCTACAACAAATGATGAAGAAATCTTTCCTTGAATGTTATAGGAATGCTCTTGAATGCTCTTGTGAACTCTTGTAATCATAAAATTTCTATTAGGAATGCTCTCTTAAAAGTCTTAGGTGAAAATGAGTGAAATAACCTTGTATTTATACTTGTTTGTGCCAATTTTTTTGAAATTACAACACAATAAGCCAACATTAGATCTAGGAAGATAAAATCCTGCCAAGAATTCAATTTAAATTAGGTACTGATTAAAGTGGGACTCAAGCACCCAAGGTGGCGTATGAGTCCCAGTGGCTCAAAACTGGGGCATAAACTCCAATACAGGTCTTGTTTAATGTGAAATTCAAAATTAGGTCCCAAGACCTAGGTGGGACTCATATTCCCAAGGTGGTGTATGAGTCCCAAACCACTAAATATGGAACACATGACCCAAAATATTGAATTATGATTGGTCATTTGATAAATGTCAGGATTATCTCTAGAAAAATACATTTAATAAGGCTTGTGGATGCACAATAGGGCCAATTAAGGCATAAATAAGGCCAATTAATTAATAAAAACCCTAGATTAGTGTGAAAGTGTTAGGATACACTTTACAACACCCTAAATAATTCACCATTAGGTCCATTTAGTTAAAGAGTCCCTAAACTTAATGTGAAGGTGTAAGTAAATACACTTTACAACATTTAATTAAGGCAAAATTAAGTTTATAGCTTAATAGGACCCTAAACCTAATGTGAATGCGTAAAACACATTACACCACTAGATCAAGGTGACATTAGGTTCATTTTAGCATTAATTATTCCCAAATAATGTGTGAAATTGTAAAGGGCGACATTTTTTGTCACTATAGCAGCATCATAAAGTTTTAGGTATTCTATTGCTCTTTATCGATAGGGTATTTAATTATATGGGTTTTCAGTTATATTCTTTATGACTCAAAATTCCAATCTATTGTATGAGACATATATGTTCTTTACAATGACTTGTAACTCAATATTTGGGGTTTCATGTTATATTGTTTATTAATGCCAATGCATATTTGTTGTAAACAATGAAATTGTTACACCTAGTTTGCTCTAATTGCATAGATCAAGTGCTTTCAGTAATACTCTTAATGCCTAGCATTGTGTATCTATTATATAGGATGTTATTGTGTCACCTACTCTGCTGTAAGTGCATAACCTATTGGATTTTCATTTATATTCTTTATGTCTGGGAATGCCAATCTATTGTATGGTATGTAACTATTTTTCAAGCTAACCTACAACTTAATATTCGGGGTTTCAAGTTATACTGTTTATGAATATCAATGCATACTTTTTTTATATGATGCAATTGTTACACCCAAACTTTGTAAGTGCATAAGATCTAGTGCTTACAGTTAAATTCTTAATTCCTACTGGTCAATGCCTATCTATTATATATATAGTGTGGTTGTGTCACCCACTCAGCTATAAGTGCATAACCTATTGGGATTTTAGTTATATTCTTTATGTCGGGGAATGCCAATCTGTTGTATGATATGTAAATGTTCTTCACATTGGACTGTAACTCAATATCTGGGCTTTCAAGTTATACTTTTTGTGAATGTCAATACATATATCTATTGTATAGAATGTGATTATTACACCCAATCCACTCTAAGTGAACATGATCAATTTCTTTTAGTTATACTCTTAATGCTTAGCTATGCCTATCTGTTGTATATGATGTGATTGTGTCACACAGTCCATTGTAAGTGCATAACCTATTGGGTTTTCAGTTATATTCTTTATGCCCAAGAATGCCAATCTTTTGTATTCTATGCAAATGCTCTTCACATTGGATTGTAATTCAATATATGGGCTTTCAAGTTATATTGTTTATGAATATCAATGCATATTTGTTGTATACGATGTAATTGTTACACCCAAACTACTATAAGTGCATATGATCAATTGCTTTTAGTTATACTCTCAATTCCTAACAATGCTTATCTATTGTATACGATGTGATTTTGTCACACACTCTACTATAAGTGCATAACCTATTGGGTTTTTAGTTGTATTCTTTATGCCTGGGAATACTAATTTGTTGTATGCTATGTAAATGTTCTTCACACTGGATTGTATCTCAATGTCTGGGGTTTCAAGTTATATTGTTTGTGAATGTCAATGCACATCTATTGTATAGAATGTGATTGTTACACCCAATATACTCTAAGTGAATATGATCAAGTTCTTTTAGTTATAATCTTAATGCCTATTTAAATGCCTATTTGTTGTATATGATGTGATTGTGTCACACACTTTGTTGTAAGTGCATAAACTATTAGGTTTTTAGTTATATTATTTATGCATGTCAGAATTCCAATTTATTGTATGCTATGTAAATATTCTTCACATTGGATCATAACTCAATATCTAGGGTTTCAAGTTGTAATGTTTATGAATATCAATGCATATCTGTTGTATATGATGTAATTGTTACACCTAAACCTCTGTAAGTGCATATGACCAAGTGCTTTTAGTTATACTCTTAATGGCTAACAATGCCTATTTATTGTATACGATGTGATTGTGTCACACACTCCACTATAAGTGCACATCCTATTGGGTTTTCAATTATATTCTTTATGCTTGGGGATGCCAATATTTTGTATGCTATGTAAATATTTTTCACACTAACCTTTAACTCAATATATGGGGTTTGAAGTTATCTTGTTGGTATATTAGGTTACCGTTCTAGGACTAAGAAGATTTGGCACACTTCAATTGGGAGATACAAAGATATATAACCATTATCAACAACTAGAGTTGAAAGAGAGATTACAACACTATTGTATTTCTAATGATGCTTTTATTTCTACAATAATAAGAGGCATTGAGAATGATTTTTCTAAAAGGTTGTCTTTGGAGGAAACCACTAAACTATTAAATTGGAGAAACTAGAACACCTAATTCAAAACATTTCCATACATCATAGTTTCTGGTTTCCACAATATACCTTACAAGCTTCCTAGTTATCATAGTGATAGAACAATTTTTTTGGGGCCATGTAGGTAAGTTGCAGAAATACACAAGCTTGTGACTGGTAAGCACAAGTTTGATATATTTTCCCGATCAAGGTGGGATCATATTTCTATGAAAACATGTAGAATTCTAAAAATATGAAATTTGAGATGGCTCAAATGACCATGGATTTACTTGGAGATATTAGAGATAAATTTGATCCCATTGGGAAATTCAACCAATGGATAGGGGCATTCTTTAAACATGAGCCTGATTTGGAAGATCATTAAGCTAATTATTTGGATGAACATGAAGTAAAAATTAAGGACTATTGTAGGTTGACTATGGAGATCATTAGAGCTTGTGGGTTGGAAAATATACCTAAGAGTATGATAGAAGATGCAAAGGTATTGCATTCATCATACAACACTGAAAGTATATTTGATCAACCAATAGCTAATGTGGATTAGTTGATCCTTGAAGACTCGATGGAAAATGAAGCTATAAATGTTATAAATGGATTATTGCAATGGATGGAGGAGACTTATCCCATGTTGGATCCACATCTAAAGAAAAAAATGAAGGATCAAATTGTAGAATCATCTACTATAAAAAAAATGAGAGAAACAAAAAGACAAGAGAGAAACTAGTGCTACTTCCACCAAAAGGAAGGATAAATAAAAGGATGTAACCATTGAGGGTATGTGCAGGATCATGATGGGCCAAAAAGTGGCAATATTATGGGTATTTGTAGGGTATGTGGTTGACGACTTTTTTTTAACCCAAAATTGATGAAATGAAAAGGGTTTTTAGAGGAGATTCTCAGCTTTCCACCAATATAAATTATGCTTTAATTTGAATTTAATAAATAATTATTATTTATTTTCTCTTAGAATTACAACTAAAGTCCTAATTGATAGGTTGATTGAAAACATCTATAACTTTCAAATGGTATCACATTTTTTGAATCTGAAACATGCATCACATTTTATGCTTTACATAATATAGGATTAAAAAAATAAAAATTAAATTTCATGAAGTTTTGACCAAGTTAAGGTGGTCGACATACAAGTTTTATATTTTTTAAAAGTTGTAATAAAAATTTATAATTAATTATTTACTTGAAAAAAAATTACAAAAAAATATGCATCACATTCGGACATGATTCCTCTACTTATATATAAAATATTATCATTTTATTATGGTTAGGATGGTCAGACAGACACCTACTTCTTATTTTTTCCCTGAAATTTAAGTACTACTGCACTGAAATTTCAAATTTTCACTAAGTAGATTTTATTTATTTTTAAATAAACCTAGTAGTTTAGAAACTACATTCAATTTTCTACAGATTCTATTCTTACATATTTTTGAGATAATTTAGATAACTTATTGAAATTTTTACATCAAGTTGCCTAACACTAATTTTTCTAAATTTTTTGCCACTTAAGGGCCCATTTTTTCCATGATGATCCTGCACATACCCCTGAGTCAAGTGAGAGTGAGGATGAGGAAGATACTATCCCACTTATTAGGAAAAAGAGGAAATTACTTAAAATTTCTCTTGTTACCATTCCACCACCTTCACCTTCATCTCAAGAAAATATTTCCTCACCACCTCATGATTTTCCATCCTAATCACTACCCAACTCACCTCATCTTGTCCCAATTACTCAACCAATCCAACCTACATATCAAATTATAACTCCACCATAGATTCCCAATCCATTACATGAATGTCCTATTCCTCTACCTCATCATTCTCCCACACACATAACTGTACCTTCAACTCATCATATTGAATAGGTAAACTAACCTATAGGTGATGGTAGACAACAAGGAGAACTTTTATAGGAGGTAAAGATTGAAAAACTTAACCACCTGGAGTAGGAAATTGACACTTCACCTAAAGAGCAGGCTACAAACTCTTAGAGTACCACTAGGACTATAGTATTGAATCCACCTCCTTTTCCTCTTCAACTTCTATAAGTTGAGACTTCAAGTATCCCTATCTATCTCAATCATGTTGTTCAAAAGAGACAAAGGTCATATGTCTAGGAGTAAGAATATTTCTCTTTAGAGATATAGTTGTTTAATAAACCACTTAGTAAAAAGAGGGCAAGGAAAATCTCCACCATATATGTAAGTGAGCAAGGTGATAGAGTGGCTCAAATATCCACCCCCATTATAGATAAAATAGAAGCATAAATTACACTTGAGGATTACACAATACAAGAGGTCAATTTGGGGTCTCTGAGCAGAGAAGAAGAAAATCATTATAGTTTCTAGTATACTCAAGAGAGAATGAGGAAAGATGATAATACAAAAGAGGAACTTAATTGATGCAGGAGCATCCTTGGTTCTTGGCAATCTTGCATCAACCAAAAATATTTTCTTTCATTTTTTTGTTCTTGTTCTGTTCTTGCTCAGTTCATGTTGGTGGATTTGTCATCTTTGCTCACCAAACCCTGTGGATCTTTGTGTACATCATGGACATGTTCATTTTCCTTGTTCCAAGATTTGAGCGTGATTGGATCTTTTTTTGGAAAGTTATCACTTTCAAATTTCATGGCATTTTCTTAAACTGACATCGAAATAATTTTAAACTTTTCGGCTAGTTCGATCATCGTGGATCGTCCCCGTGACTTGTGGATCTTAACATTGTCATTTTAATTATTCCATGGAGTGTCCTCGACCTTCATTATAGGTTCACACTTCATCTTATGCACCTGTTGAAGAGTAATTCAAATTTGAGGTTGACCTATTCTTGCACATGTTACATTTTCTTTCCTTGGATAATGTAATGATCTTTGGCCAACACTGATGATTCCAAAATTGCAGATACAATATAAAGCTTGTAATCAATTATTAGGATAGTAGCAATCAAGTAGAATTCGATCCAAAAATATAATAGATATTTGATTGTAATATTCAGCTAGCATATAGGAGCATGTTAGAATGTTGTATTTTTTGGCATGTTTTATCAGGCCTATGAGCCAAATCTGTAAGCTTGGATGTTGCCGGCCGAATTTAATTGAAATTTATGTTAATGAGAATATTTGCATCTGTATTTGCCTCCATATTCTGTGTTGCTTTCATTATGTTACTTTTGTTGCATGATCCAGATTATTCTCCTTGAGGGGGTATGTGTAGGATCATGATGGGCCAAAAAGTGGCAATATGATGGGTATGTGGCTGACTACTATTTTTTAATCCAAAATTGATGAAATAAAAAGGGTTTTTAAAGAAGATTAGCAACTTTCCACCAATATAAATTATTCTTTATTTTGAATTTAATAAGTAATTATTATTCATTTTCTATTCAAATTATGACTAAATTCCTAATTGATAGGCTGATTGAAAAACATCTATAGATTTCAAATGGTATCACATTTTTTGAATCCAAAATATGTGTCACATTCTATGCTTCACATACTATAGGATTAAAAAAATAAAATTTGAATTTTAAGAAGTTTTGACCAAGTTAAAGGTGGTCGATATCTGAGGCTTTATATACTTTTAAATTTGTAACAAAAAATCATAATTAATTTTTACTTGGAAAAAATTACAAAAAATATGCATCACATCAGGGCATGAGTCCCTCTACTTATATCTAAAATATTATAAAAATATTATCATTTTATTGTAGTTAGGGTGGTGAAGACACCTACTTCATATTTTTTCCTTGAAATTTAACTACCACTACATTGAAATTTCAAATTTTCACCAAATAGATTTTTCTTTTTTTTTAAACAAACCTAGTAGTTTAGAAACTACATTCAATTTTCTACAAATTCTATTCTTACATATTTTTGAAATAATATAGATAACTTATTGAAATTTTTATGTCAAGTTGCCTAACTTGGATTTTTCTAAATTTTTTGCCACTTAAGGGCCTGTTTTTTCCATGATGATCTTGCACATACCCAAGGACCCTCCTACTATGGCTACGCCAGATTGGTATTAGAGTGAGATTTGATCCATGTGAGGTAGTCAGAATTCATGGAGTCTTGTTGAAGATTTTTTGTGGGGTGGCAGATTGAGGATCCAACTTGCAGCTGTAGAGGACTTGTGTAAAGATGGTGGGAAGAAGAAATGGTAGAGGAAATGGAGCGCATGGAAATGCAGACCCAACTATGATGGAGATGTTAAGAGGAATTACTGTCAGATTAGATGTAGTTGAAATGGCCCAAAGGAGAGCTTGACCTGTTGACGATGTGAGTGATGAAGTAGAAGTATAGGAAGAAAGAGGAAGAGATGAAAAACCTAGCCTTGATCAGGGAGAAGAGAGGTTCATAAGAGCCCTAACTAAAGTGAATACAATGCCACATTTCAATCCACCAGATTATAATGGTAAGTTGGATTTAGATGTATTGTTAGATTGGATAACATAGATGAAAAAATATTTTGAATTTGAAGGTACCATTGAAGATAAGAAGGTGAATTTTTCTTGTACAAAGTTTAGAGGACATGCATCCCTTTGGTGGGAACATCTGCAGATAGATAGGAAAAGAAGAGGAAAAGAAAAGTTAAAGTCATGGGATTGAATGGTGAATAAGTTGAAGTCGAATTTTATGCCTACAGATTATCAGATTAGTTTGTTTAAGAAGTTGAAAAATATGAAGTAGAGAGAATCTAGTGTGACAGAGTATACTGAGGAATTCTATAAGTTGAATATTGGATATGGACATTCGGAGGATGAGATTGCACAAGTAGCTAGATATGTGAATGGTTTGAGGTCGTCTATATAGGATGAAATCAGTTTGATCAAGTTGGTGAGTGTGGAAGAGGCATATCAGTGTGCCCTAAAATCAGAGAAGTTGAATAAAAGACATGAGTAGAGATAGAGAGGAAGAGGTGGAAGATTTCAAAGAGGAAGAACTTTTACTGGAGGAGGAAGAGGATCTTTTCTAGATCAAAACAAGGATAAGGAGGTTAGTAAGAATGACAATTCATACCAAAGAGGTGATGGTAACTCTTACAAAAGAGGAGGTTATGGTGGTTACTGAAATGAAGGTTATAGAAGAGATGATAGAGGACATGAGAAAAGAGTATTCAAGGGAACTTGTTATAAATGTGGTGAAGAAGGACATATAGCATTTGAATGTAATTAGGGAGAGACAAGCAGGAAGAAAAAGAATAATAGAAGGACAACCTTTTTTGAGGAAGAACATACTGAGTAAGTGCACCAAGATGGTTCAAAAAGGGGGCTAAGTGGCCACTTTTTTTTTCTGAAATCAAGAAATACTGACCTTGGATGTGAAATTGAGGATAGCTACACTCAAAATTTTGAGATGGAACAAAAAAAAGGATCAAAGTGCTTTAAGTCTACTTTCTAAAATATTAATTTATTTTGAAAATGGTTGAGATTAAGGGGTTCAAAAGAGGGATGTACAAAAATTGTTGTTGTTTTTGTCAGAAAAAAATAATATAGCAACTCTTGTACGACCCTAGCACGGTGAACTTTTTGTAGTATTTTTAAAATCACTATGGTCAAAAATTAGCTAACAGTATCTAGTTAATGCATGATTTTTCTGATAATTTTTTAATGAATATTTGATTTTTTACTAATTTTCTAAGTGGGCACTTCCTAAAAAGTAGAATTTTGGCTGTGCTCCCCCTACAAATTTTGGAAAGTAATAGATTGTTTTTAATTTTAATTTTTTTAAATTTGTAGAATGGAGTCTAGTTTCTAAAAATGTAATTTATTTGAAATTTAGATGAACGGTTAATTTATAATGAAAAAAAAACCAAACAC
>VDFB02162362.1:0-47394 GCA_007258455.2 Sequoia sempervirens | reverse complement strand
AATTTAAAAAACCCAAATTTGAAATGTGGAGGCAATATTTTAGACAACCTAATGCCACTAAAATTATTTTGATTCTCAAGATCACCGTGAAGTGTGAGAGAAGTGCATATGCATTCAAATGACACAATTTTGTAAAGAAGATTACAAAACAAAACAAACATGAATTCTTTTTAGTCCTTAAAGGCAATAAATGAGTTCTTTTTATAGCACCAAATTTGATTGTGAAGTTGATTGTTCAATTTTAATTCAAAATCAAAATTCTAGTAAGTATCTAAGGTTCAATTTTAACCAACTTGACAAAGCTTGAGTTTTAGGTTAATTTTAAGTTCAAATTGAATTGATTTGGTCCTAGGAAATGAATTACAAAAATTGAAACCCTAGATTATTACAAAGAGCATTGAAAAATGCTTTTAAGTCTTCAAATTTTGATCCTCCCCTATTTTCTGCATATGTGACGTTGGACTACAAATGTGACACTTTGTAAATGTCAAATGTAGCACTAAAAAACAAAAACAACACTCTAATGAATGCAAAGGTTGTGCTCTACAGAAATAGAGAGCATAAATGTGACACTATTACAAATGTGACACTCTACAGCTAGAAAATTAGAAAGAAGACAGAGAGGTCAGATACGGTAGAAAATCAAAAGTGGCATGATAGAGGTGTGCATATGCGAAATGACATAGCAAATGTGACACTGTATAACAAAAGTAGCACTCTGCAGTATCACATTTGCAAAAAGGCGGTATCACGTTCTTGTACCTATAAAAAATGGGAAAATCAAGTCAAATTGAACATGTTAAGTTGATCAATCCCTCCTTCTAGTGCCAAAATGTGAACACCAAACCTGCACAAGCTAACAAGAGATCATCAAACAAGAGTCAAACATGTTAGAAAACTAATATAGTGTTCCTATGAAATTATTTAGCCAAATTCAATAGAAAACATGGAATAACAAGAAACATAACGAGATAAAGCATGTAATCTAAATAAAACTAGCTAAACCTCCATCCCATAGTGGGAGTGGTGCTCATTTGATGTGGAAAGAAGCCCTTTCCCAATCCCTTTGATAATATTGATGAAGTGTAAATGATCCAAGTATGAAAAATGGCTATAATCTAGCTGAATTGCTTGAAAATGATGAAAATCTATGGAGTGAAATGCCTATAATGATAATGCTCTAAGTTGTGGATCCATATTGTGAAAATGATGCCTCTATTTATAGAAGCCAAGGGTTGAAGAATGGATGAATTGGTGAATGTGGGATAAATAGAGATCCAATGAGAATGTGCCAAGTGTCACAATTCTATTAGAGGAACTTGGAGCACATTTTTGGAAATGTGTGAGTGGAGGAGGATGGAAGAGAAGTAAGTGTTGATGGTTGAGAATTTTAAATTGGTGTAAGGGGAATTGAATGAGATTTGAGAGGATGTAAGAGGATTTGAAAGGTTGTAAGAGACATTATTGTAGATGTGATAGGTTTTTGAAAACCTTTGGAGGGAAATTGAATAAGAGGTGGTTGAGAGGAATATTCCTCAGAATATGCCTTTGTGAGGATAATTGAGGAATTAGATAATTAAAAGAAATTGATTTTATGTGCAACCTAGTTAGTTGACCATGGTTGATTTAAATCTTGAGGAGTTAAAAGCTGGAGGATTTGATAATGATGATTAAAAAGATGATTTAGGGTTAATCAATCTAGAATAAATTAATTGGAGTGAAATAGGAGATTGCAACATTTGATTTGATTTATTTTTAATCAAATGAGAGGATTAAGAGAGGATTTAATTAAATTATTTGATTTAATTAAATAAGATGAATAATTAGTTAGAAGAAGGGTGAATTAATCAATAAATTTAATTATTTGATTTATAGTTGATTTTGTTGAATTTAATTAAATAATGTTTATTATTCAATTAATTGATGAATTTGAGATGATTTAGGAAGAAACGGTGTTAGTTGATCATAATCAAATGTTCAATATTAATCAGGAATTTTTTGGTGTCTACATTATGATATTATTGTAGACACATAAAAATGACCTAGGCCTGCAAGCTCTATTTTTACCACTTTCGTCTTAGCATAATTATGACATTTAATTATGTCTTTGGTCCACATTCGACTATTAATTAAATAATTTATAATTATTTAATTAATTCATATCTCTTTTATTCTTCATGAATATTAAATGAATAAATTATATTTATTTATTCAATACATCAATAAGGGTCTATTATCTTCTTACAATTAAATAAATTTATTAATTTATTTAATTATTAATCATATCCTCTAAATAAAATAATTATCTCTAATTATTTAATTGCCAAATTTAACATTTCCCTCATTTTAAATAAATGAAATTATTTAAAATGATCTCACATTCTTGACTATCAGTTGATCTTAGTAAATAATCTAAAAATCGAGTATTTATTATCATACAAAATCCATATTTTGAATTAATTTAATTCAAAATGGTAATCTTCTTCCAAAAATCAAGCAATTGAGCAGATTATTGATTTTCCAAATCTTCTTTTCAGTTCAACTCTTATCTTATTGATTTTTTGAATCTCACAAATCAAGTAGTCTTTATCTTCTTGATTTTTGAAAATCTTTATCTTTTTGTCTAATTATCTCATTTATTCTCGACCGCCGATTCAATCTTCTCAGATGACATCTCGACCACTCATTTAATGATTTTTCCCTAACCCTGATTAGGGATTGTCACATGAAATCTCGTCCACATATTTTAGTCTTTCACCAGCTTTTAATCTCATCCATCCATCCAAAATTGTATTTTCTATAAAATGTCAATTTTGCTCACATTTTCGACTACTCGCACTCATACTTACATTTTTTCTTTGCAGCATTCATAATATTTTGGCATGTTTGTCTTAGGCATTATAGTCATTTTTTCATAGGCATAGACATTCATATTTCAAATCTTTCAAAGCTTGTTTAGGACTTTGTCATAGTATTTGGTATCAAATTTTCTCACACACTCAATCTGAGGGCAACAATCAACAAGTTAGAAGGTGCTAGGAAGGTGAATCATGGAAGCTTCAATGAATGATAGGTATAATAATTCTTGTTGTAGTTTTCATTGTTCTTGATAGCTTCTTTGGGTTTGTATGCTTTAATATTTAATAATCTAACCTTAGGAAATTAACCCATTGATACATTGGTGAACCTGACTATTTTTTTTTTGTTTTGTATGTTTTTTTTGGTTTTATGTCATTTTTGCAGGTACAGGTATAGAAAGCCATATTTAATTTTTATCATGTCGCATCTGATGCATCGTGACACATTCAAAGGATAAAATGATGCAATAGCTCTGAGGTGCTACATACGTAGTACATAATGCCACATTCGACATAAACGAGTTGCATCTGCTTGTCAGATTGAGACGCATTCACTTTGATGCGATGCATTTGATTGGTAATTTTTCTTTTCTTCCTTTTGCAATCTGGTTTTTGTGCTTTCTTTTCTTTTGTGTTTTGCATTATGTTTTTCTTTTTTTCTTTTTGTTCTTTTCTGTTTCGCATTCTAGTTTTCTTTTCTAGCATAAGGTTTTTGTGTTACTAATTTATGTTTGTAGCATGTGGCAGTTATATTTGTGAGTCCAAGATGATTTAAGAAAACTACTAACTTGTGATTTTGCAGGTTCGAATGTCCAAGACTAATTTCTAAACATCGTGTTTGTTTTTATTAGACTACAACACATTTATTTTTGGTGCACATAAAATAAACATGTCTTTCATTTTCTCTGATTGTGTTTGAAAGTGGTAGGCGAGTATGCTCTCACCCTATGCAAACTAGGTGATCAGAAAGCCAAACCCACTTTATCCCCATGTCACCTTGATGCAATAACTGAAGTATCCTCTCCCTTTGTGTAGTAATGTGATCTTGGGTGTAAGAGAAATGATTATTGCCTCTAGAAATTGGGTTTGCCTGAGGATTTCATCACCCCAACGTAACTTAAACTAGCAACAGTGCTAAAGACAAGCTACCCCCGACCGGTATATAAATGTGAATCTTAAGGGGAAACCTAAGATTATGAGTGCGGATGTGTCATACAGATAGAGTAGTACTCCCATAAACCCTATTGAGCTTAACCTCTTCAGGCTAGAGTGCCACCTAATCGGTGATTAATATCTTGCCCCATGTATGGCCACTCAAATAGGGGTCCCAAATTAAAAATTCTTGTGTAGTAAACCCAAAACCTTCTAATTGCTAGTACAACACCGGTCGGTGTGAAGTCTTCCACATATTTGTAGTCTTTAGTAGAGGTGATGAATTTTCCATGGGAGTTTCATGGGGATTGGAAGCTTGGTTGGACTGAGGAGAGAGTGCACTGTAGGGGGAACCTATGCAGCCAAGCTTTTGGATTCACATGCTACTGATATGTGGTTGGGGAAACCCATGTGGAGTCTAGAGAATACTCTCCTGGCCTAACCTAGGATCATACTTGTTCTCTCGTGTGCTTGTTTACTTTTCAAAACATTGTTCTTGCCAAGTGTTTGCTGATTACTTAAACAAAACAAACAACACTTGGACATTTGGAAACAAAATAGTCAAACTTTCAACAATTCAAGTTTTTAACCAAAACATCAAAAAAATAGACTTTTTTTTACATCCTGAGACACATTTGTTAAACTACAATTGCTCTGTCGCACCGCATTTACCAGAATTTGCAATGCATCTGCTATGATCAATCACATTTGCTGCTCCACACACCGTATTTTCCTATCTTAAAAAAAAATTTCCTTTTGTAAAGCCGCATTTGAAATCCTGGACTGCATTTTCCATTCCCAGAGCCGCATTTGATCACTGCAACACATTTGCTACCTGTAACAACACATTTTCCTACCAACAAAGTAAACCCTGTTTCATACCAGAATTCAAGTTCACACATCTTAGCCTATTGTCAATATATCTTTTTCAAAAGTCTTTGTAAGAAACCAAAATCAAAATTTCTCAAAACGTCCATCATTTGCATTCATTAGCTTGTACTTTAACCATAGGTTTCAAAATCTCCATATTTTAGTTGCATTCCTTAGGTGTCATAATCGTCATTTTTTAATTTATTTTTCCTTAGGTTTCATCTTGGAAAACTTTGGACATGATTCTAATTCCAATGTCACCAATCACACTTATGAACCAAATTGGACTTTTGATGACCCATTTAACAACACAAATACTCAACCTCTCACGACCATACCATCCTCATCAAACAACCCCTTTGAACCATTCTTACATAAGGATGAATATGGAAAAATACTTGAGGAAAACCTAGAGGTAGCAGCACGAGATCTAGAGGCGGCCTACTTTGTAGAACAAATGGTCTTCTATGACAGAGATGTTAGAGTAATAAGTTATTATGCTTAATTAATTAAATCATATTGATTAATTAATTAAGTCACTTATTCCTCTTTATTACTTAAGCTAAACTTAGGCACATTAATAATTAATTAATTATTAATTATTAAGTGTGCACACTAGGGTTTCATTTAGGGTTTCTTGATCTCCTTCATAAGGATTGATCTCTATGTAATCATTGATTCTCTTAATGCATTTTTACTGTAAGGTTTACAGAACATTTTCTTTGGTTCTTCATGTCTTTTGCATGTGACAGGTATCTATTTGCATGCAGGTGATCTTGGTTTCTTACATGGTATCATAGCTCCAAACCTATAGCTGCTTGTTCGTGATATGAAGATATGGCCTCTCTGTGAGTTTCAAGTGCAAGGGTTTCCATAGGCATCTTTTCTGCAAGATCTGGGGGTAGCCATTTTTTTGGTACACTATGGGCTCAAACGGACATCGCCATCACGTTCGCAACATCCCAAAACCCTAGAAACACCTGTCAAATCATCTATTTTGGTGCAGTTGATCTGGGAGGCAAAAAAATTTGTTTGAGGGGCCGTACGGCCTCCACAGCATGCAGTCTGAGGCTCAAAAATTAAAAAAAATGTCAAAAAACATGTTTTTTTGAATCTCGCACTAACGCCTCTAGTTATAATGAGATCCACCTCTAGGCAGCCACTAAGCGGCCACCGGTCTGCCACTGCAGGCGGCAGCGCTTGCCCAGTCGCCACCCGCCACAGTTAGCCCCTGCCGGGCCCTTCTGCCAGGCCGCCCGCCCAGTCGCCACCTGCCACAGTTAGCCCCTACCAGGCCCTTTTGCTAGGCCGAGGTCCTATTGAAGACCACGAGCCCATGCCCAGCCCCGGTGGCTTTCCAACTCCGCAAAATATTCCAGGAGAATGTATCGCATATTCCAACACCAAAGAATATTCCAACAAACAGAGAATATTCCTTTTACCATGCAGAATTTTCTTCTACTGGCCGTCAAATTTTTGCAAAGGGGGAGATTTTTTGCACCGATGGCCAGATGGCCGTCAACTTTTTTCCCATGAAGTGCTGATGTCAGCATGATGTCATCGGCCGTACGGCCCCTCTTTGGCCCTCCTAGCCCTAATTTGCCCTAAAAGAGCAGTTTTTTTTTTGCTCATAACTTGGGCATACGGTAGCAAAATCGGGCAAACGATATATCGCAGGAAAGCTGGTTCCAAGCACTTTCATTTGGTGCAGTTTATTTTATAGTAATTTTCTATTTTATTGCATTTATTTCTGTATGAAGTCAGATGTACTTTTTATGCTTTCGAGCTCATAACTTTTTGCCACAATCTTTGTTTTTCAAGTCGTTTGAAGCATTGGAAAGGTATTGAGGAGCTCTATGTTGTTGTCCATGCACTTTTTTTGTATCTATCCCAGGTTGATCACTTAGTCCAGATTTGGCCCAATGGGTTGTTTGGCGATTACTTGGATGTTTTGGTAGTTGGGAGAGTGCATCTTGCATCTTTGCACTTCGTTTTTAGTAATACATCATTCAATAATCACTTGCTACTTCATAGATTCTAGGGTTGTTCCTGTTTGGAGTTTTTGAGTGTTTTGTGGCATCGAATCTTCTGTTGCTTTATTATCATTCCTTGAGTCAATCAGTGAGTCTCATCTGGTTTCAGTAGTATACAGAAGAATATTTCCTTGCTTGCCTATATCAAGTTCCAGTGTTACTCTACAGAGTTCTTCCAATGCTTCTTTGCAGCATGTCATCACATTGTAGGGGGGTTTTGTCCCACTAGGTTTTTCCTTCTCTACTTCTTTCTTGCATTTGTAAATGGGTACCTGATTAGGCCTAGTTGTCGGGACCCATCTTTGCTTTCATGCATCTTATTCTAGTGTTTTAGCTTCTTCCTAAGCTCATCTTAAGGGGGGGTGTTAGAGTAATAAGTTATTATGCTTAATTAATTAAATCATATTAGTTAATTAATTAAGTCACTTAAGCTAAACTTAGGCACATTAATAATTAATTAATTATTAATTATTAAGTGTGCACACTAGGGTTTCATTTAGGGTTTCTTGATCTCCTTCATAAGGATTGATCTCTATGTAATCATTGATTCTCTTAATACATTTTTACTATAAGGTTTACAGAACATCTTCTTTGTTTCTTCATGTCTTTTGCATGTGGCAGGTATCCATTTGCATGTAGGTGATCTTGGTTTCTAACAAGACAGATATTTGGCCATAATTTTAAGTCAAGGAGCTAAATTATGTCACATTTTCGACATTAATACCTTGAGATCGACATCACCTACCAATAACGTCAACAATACACATAACATGTCAAATAGTAGTCAATCTCCAAACACCACAAGCAATACCTTTTTTGATGCTACCTCAAAAAATGTCACAATGACCATGAGTGCTACCTCCAACATTCCCAACAACTCCAATTCAATAAATGCTACATCCATTAGAGGAACACAATCTGTCACATTTCCCACAATATCCACAATATCGTCATAATCGGCTGGAGCCACCTTTGGGTCCTTGGTAGTGTGGGAAAGTTATTCCAATCCTCTCTTTACCACTATGGTAAATGCCATAGGGGAATCATCAAGCCATATGAATCCTCCACTGACAAGTTCATCTAGTACCATGAGTACATCTTCATCATATCCTCTCATTGGTATCTCAAAAAATCATTTGGGTGGAGGAAAATGACGTATCTTTATTCAAGGACAACAACAAAATGTAACACATCAACACAGTCTAATTCCATCACCTCCCAAGGACAAACTATGACAATTCCCCTTGTACAAACCCAAAAATTTGGACAAGGCAGTCAAAACATACAACCTATGCCATCATTCTCACATCAAAATAGTCATGGTCACCAAATTCCCCAAATATCGACCCAAATGGTTGGGGGACACATCCCAACATACTCATCCCATATTCATACCCACCAACATACCCCCAATCCAAATTTTCAGTACCAATAACATGCAAATTAGAACACATCATACATGTCACAATAATATGTACCTCAACAACAAACCAACATCCACTCACAACAAATGGGGACCTATAGTGTACCAATCAATCCAATGTATGGGACCACAAATGACCCTATAATAGATGCCTTACAACCAAAGTTGATGGGTCTAGAGAAAACCATAGAAAACATACAAATATTTGGCTATAAATCAGAAGTGTCATATGATTTATCTGTATATCCCTTTGACATGAACTTATACATGCCACCATTTCCTTCAGGATATGTGTCACCTAATTTTACCAAATACAGAGGAAAGACAAACCCTATCGAACACGTCCAAGAATTTGCAACCAACTGTATGGATGTCACATATGAACCAACATACTTGATGAGACTCTTTTATAAAAGTCTTGTAGGTTCTTCCCTTGAATGGTTCTCCACTCAAAAAGATATCTAAACATGGAATGAACTTAAACACAAATTCATAAAAAATTACTCATACAACATTGACATGGAAACCTCTATTACTAGCTTATGCAATCTCACGCAAGAGGACATTGGCGAAACATTCATCCCCTTTTTCCAAAAATGGAGAAGTCTAGCTGGTCGTTGTCACATTGACATACCTGAAAAGGAAAAGGTTGACATGTTCGTTCAAACACTTCTACGGCCCTTAAAATATGCATTACAAGTGCATTGTTGCACAAACTTCACGGGCCTAGTTGAAAAAGGTGTCTAGATTGAGAAAGCCCTTATTACAAAGGGAGATCTAAAATATGGTCCTAAAAACACAAACACAAATCCTCCCACTGACAGAAATAAGTACTTGGTCAAAAATAAACATGTTACCAACGACAGTGTTGTTGATGCCAAGGTTTTAAACACTATGGGTCCTGTACTGGCTTTGAAAGTGGTTCAACCACAAAACAAGCCAACAATGATACTAACACGCCCCACCAATGCCACCCGAAAAAACCAAAATGGTAAAAACAGTCAAAATCAAGGACAATTCCCTAGGGGTTGCACATACACTCCCTTGGGTGAGCCCATGGAGGAAGTCCTCAAGAAATGCCTTCAGAATGGTCTCATCACACTTGAAGAACAAAAACCGTATGACCTAGGGAAATTTAAACCGTCATGGTGGGATGATAATGCCTTATGTGCTTACCACCGGGCTAAAGGACATAAGACATCATCCTATCGACAACTCAAAAGTACTACGCAAGACCTTATCGAGAGTTAAATATTTGAATTGGGTGGGCCATAATTTCCATCAAATGCCGACCATACCATTCATAAGAACCCATTGCAATACCATGGTTCTAATAATGTTTCCACATTAGGTCCTAAGACAAACAATAATCAAGCCAATTACGCCCACGCCAAGTATGACTATGTTGGTGGACCTACTATAAACAATGTTCAAACTAGTGATGAATACATCAACACCATCACAGTCAAATGGGCGCCCCAATGCAATGACACTACTCAAAGTGGAAAGATCACCATAGTTGGTCCACCTCCTCCTAGGCAACCTAAGATTACCATACCTAGTTCATCTCCTAGGTAGTCGCAACCTGCCTCGACTACAAAACAATGGCAACCTAAGAGTCAGTTTAACCTTATCAACCAACTTGGCAAAGCTCACGCAAAGATTTCCATACTTGAGCTACTTCACATCTCTCCCACACATAAGGCTATACTGGATAAAACTTGCAAGAGTCATCAGTCCCTAAGGATTTTGATGTCAACCAATTTGAGACCATCGTGGGATACCTCACTACACCTCATCATGTCACCTTTTCTGATCAAGATTATTCATCACCCAAGATCAACCATAATGATGCATTACATATCGATACTTTCGTACATAAGCACAAGGTCAGAAGAGTTTTAGTAGATGGCAGAGCAAGATTGAGCATATGTGCCTTGAAACTAGTTAAGGCTCTAGGATTTTCTGATGCATGTGTGGACCCTACAAAGAGTATAGTCATAAAAGCATATGATGACGAAGAACGTTCTTCATGATGCATTATTTCTCTTCCTATCAGAGTGGGACTAGTCATTGTGGATACAACTTGTCAGGTCCTAGATCTAGAACTACCTTACAACATCTTGCTCAGCCTCCCATGCATTCATGCCCTAAAATTCATCCCCTTAACATATCACCACTACTTAAAATTTTCATTTGATGGCACATAAATCACCATATATGGAGACCCTAGCCCTTTTCAATATTGTACAAACCTAAGGGGTATTTCCAAAAACTGAGTGCCCATCAACTGAGAAGCTCCTAGCTCCTCTTCTTCTAAATACATTGACCCATCTATATTCACATCATCTTCCATGTTCGCTCCATCCACATCCTCCACCACGCCACCATCTTCCACACTTCCTAAGGATGAGTCCAATGTTAAGATCCAGGACCTAGGCTATGGAGAATTCAAACTACATAAGGCATATAGCATCACAACAATACCCAATTCTCCAAAGGTCTATGGTCGACCATGTTTTAGAATGGAACCCAAAGAAATTTTCGAAGTTCCTCCAAAAATAGTTTTCATAAAATGGGGAGACATGAGTAACGAGGACCTTGTCAATATTACAGGATGGCTCTATAAAGAAATGGCTAACCTCCCCCATTACTAGTTAAGAAATATGGCAAGGGATATGACATGATGAAGGCTAAGGGCTATGATGGAACTAGTAGCCTAGGAAGAAATAAAATTGGACGAAGAGAGCCCATATAATCTTTTAAAATACCAAAGTATCTTGGATTAGGGTATGGATTGCCCGACAATGACGACCAACGTACTAGTGGACTTTCGAATGAGCGTGTGCATGCTTCGGAAAGTGTCGAGACCGCTAAGGAAAACTTTACCAAAATTGACTCCCAAGAGTGGGAATTTGGCTCCCGAAGATCCTTAAGTGACTATTGCCTCGATGATTTGTTCATTGAAACAGGGGAGCTTACCTCTGAATAAAATTTTTGGAAAACATTTAAAATCGACCAGGAACCAAATAGTCACAATTTAATTTCCCTTCCCCATGATATACAAGACCCAACATCTGAACCCCATAACCAATAGTTTAATCCATCTGAATTGCCAAATAGCATTGACAACCATGACTTTGAGTCATTTACCCCTTTCTTTGACAACAAATATGAAGGGGAGTATTGGATAGAGTCTGATTTAGAATTGGATGATGATAATTTCATCTACAATATCTTTGAATCCATTTGCATTCTTTTTGCATCCTCCCCTCAATTCACCAACGTTGACAATGGAATTTCCCTAGTCTATCCACAATTAATCGATTGGGACCAACAAGCCAGCCAGTCCTAAACACCTTTCAGAATGATGAGACTATTGCAAAATTTATGGGATTATGTGAGGGAATACCTAGTGGTGATCACAAGATAGGATTTGCCATTGACCTAGATTGTGTAGTCTACTTCGGCGATATTGTGCCGTCTTGAACTCGCAAAATTAAAAATAATAATAAACAAAAAAATGAAATGTCTTTAGGTGAAAACCGAAAGGCACCTTCTAATCAAAAAAAAGTAAAAACAAAGGATGTATCTGTGGGTGAAAACCTCTCTGAGGCACCCAAAGATGGAGGACTGGACTTTCTTCCTATAACACAAGAGAAATCAGCTATGCTCATAGAGGACATCATAGAAGACAACATATCAATAGCAAAATATCCCAAGATGGTCCTCTTTTCTGCATCCTTGACTAAAGAAGAGAGACTAGAATTTCAAAAGTTCTTTGCAAAACGTAAAGTTAACTTTGCATGGTCCTATGCAAACATGTTGGGACTAGACCTAGAACTAGTTCTACACCATCTGCCACTATTTCCCAATGCCAAACCAATTAAACAGAAGTTACACAAAATGCATCCTCAGGTCGTTCTTTTGGTCAAGGCTGAGTTGAAGAAACTTCTAGATGCTGGGTTCATACGGTATATTGATTATGCTGAATGGATATCTAACCTTGTGCCAGTAACAAAGCCAAATGGAATGATATGAGTCTGCATAGATTTCAGAGACTTAAATAAGGCATGCCCAAAAGATGACTTTCCTTTGCCGAATATTGATATCATAGTCGAGCTCACGGTAGGATACGATATGTTGTCCCTCATGGATAGTTTCTTAGGCTATAATCAAATTCATATTGCCCTTGAAGATCAACATAAAACAACATTCACTTGCCCTTGGGGTACATACTACTGGAATGCCATGCCATTTGGTCTTAAAAATGTAGGCGCCATATATTAGAGGTCTATGACCACAATATTTCATGACATGATGCATAAAATAATGGAAGATTATGTAGATGACCTTCTAGCTATATCAGTAATAAGAAAAGATCATCTGAAGGTGTTAGATATATTTTTCAAGAGATTAGAAAAATACAAAGTCCAACTGAATCCTAAGAAATGTGTCTTTGGCATAACATCTGGTAAACTCTTGGGATACATAGTTTCTCGAAGAGGAATTGAAATTGATCCAACAAAAGTTAAAGCCATCATGGACATGCCTCCTCCCAGAAGAATAAGCAAACTTAGGACATTATAGGGTAGGGTACAATCTATCTGGCGCTTTATAGCACAATTGGTTGACAAGTTTCAACCATTCCAATATCTTCTGTGTAAAGGCATCCCCTTTGTGTGGACAAACAAATGCCATGAAGATTTTCAGCAAATAAAAGATTACTTACTGTCACCGCTAGTCCTCATGCCGCCCATTCATGGAAAACCCTTGATATTATACATCTTTGCCACTAATTCAGCACTGGGGGCATTACTAGGACAAAACGACCAAGAAGATAAAGGAAGGGCCATATATTATATCATTCAGACACTGCTCAAGTATGAACTGAATTACACATCAATTGAATGTGCTTGTCTAGTAGTTGTCTTTTTAGCTCAGAAGCTATGACATTATATGTTGAGCCATTAGACACAATTGGTAGCAAAGATTAACCCCTTCAAATACCTATTGAGTCATGCATCATTGATAGGAGGTTTGGTAAAATGGATCATGATTCTAAGTGAATACAACATTCAGTATGTCGAAAGAAAAGTGATCAAAGGAAAAGTGATTGTGGACCAATTGGAAGACACACCTATACAAAGTGATCAGCCCTTAGTGGTAGATTTCCCAGATGAGTCAATATTCCACACAAAACCAAAATCACCCTAGAGGCTATACTTTAACAGATCACATACTAATCATGGCTCGAGGCAGGGATATTATTTATCACCCCTCAAGGAGATTCCATTCCCAAGTCTTTCTGCATAGCTTTCCCATGCACAAATAACGTGGTGGAATATGACACACTGATTATGGGACTTAGAATGGTAATAAAATGGAAAATTAAAGCATTGCATTTCTATGGGGATTCTCAGTTAGTTATCAACTGAGTTAATGATGACTACAACACAAAAGATGAGAAGCTAATGCCCTACAAATGAATGGTTGATAGCTTCCAGACATACTTTCACATGGTGACTTTTGAGCAAGTTTCAAGAATGCAAAACAAAGCGGCAGATTCCATGGCTACAATAGGCTCTCTCCTTAACATTCCAAGCAATATGCCTCATCTGGAATTCCTAATAGAATAACTATTGGTCCCCGCCTATGATGTTCCAGAATCAGAGATGGTTTGCTAGCTTGTTGGTCCTGATTCTCCCTAGTACCAAGACATCCATGATTACCTTAAGTCCCAAACCCTTCCACCTAATATGTCTAATAACCAGAGGAAGTCTTTTATCTAGAAAGCCACAAGATATGCCATTGTTAATGACACACTTTATCATCATAGCTTTGACGACAACCTCCTTAGATGTCTTGACACCAATGAAACACACACAACCTTAGGTGAAGTACATGAGGGTATATGCGGGTCTCATTCAAGTGGTCCTACTCTGGCCAAGAAGATAACGAGACTTGGGTACTATTGGCCGACCATTGAGAAAGATGAACTAGAATATGTCAAGACCTATCACCAATGCCAGATTCACAGTGATTTGATTCACGCTCCGACACAAGAACTTCGACCGATCACTTCTCCTTGGCCCTTCACATAATGGGGACTTGACCTCTTAGGCAAGATCCATCCTACCTCGTCCAATGGCCACAAATTCATCATAACTGCCACTGAGTACTTTATGAAGTGGATCGAAGCCATCCCCCTGACATACATAACTAGCAAACAAATCTCCAAATTCATTCTTAACTATATCATTTTCCAGTATGGCCTTCTGCAATCCATCATCACTAACAATGAACATCTATTTAAAAACCAATATGTTCATGAGTTATGTGAGCAATTTCACATGCAACATCATTTTTAATCTCTGTATTACCCACAAGGAAATGGTCAAGCTAAGGCATCAAATAAAACCATTGTTAAAATTCTTAAAAAGACTGTTAATGATGCTGGCCATGACTGGCATATTCAACTCAACCCTGCTTTGTGGGCTTACTGCACTAGCATTTATACGCCTATGGGAGCCACTCCTTTCACCTTGGTCTTTAGAGATAAGGCCATCTTGCCCATCAAGGTTGAAATTTCTTCCTTATGAGTCTCCCTGAAGTGTCTAACTGATGATGAGGAGTATAGACAGTCGTGTCTACATGAGTTGGAGATGTTAGAGGAAGAGGGCATAATTCCCTGAACCATCTGTAGGCATATCAAAACTGTCTTTGTCATAGTTACAACAAGAGAGTAATGGTCAGGAAGTTTGACATTGGTGACCTAGTGCTCATGTAGAGCCCTAAGAATCAAGCTGATAGAGAAAAACCTAGCAAATTCAAACCAAATTGGCTAGGTCCCTACGTCATCATATCCTCCCTTGGTTCTGGAGCTTATCAGCTGGAGACTCCAGATGGAGAACAACTGACAGATCCTATCAATAGTCTACATCTTTGAAATTTCTATGCATAGCATCATAAGGTCAAGCTAAAAACTTTAAAAATACAAAAAAATTTGAAAAATGGTAAAAAAATTGTTGCCTTGATGAAAACCTAGCAAACAGGCATCTTGGCAGCACCAAAAAAATAAAAAAATGATAAAAATTAGTGTAATCAAGGGATTTCTTCTAGGTTTGATTAGGAGTGTTAGCAACAAACAACAAAGACAATGAAACCCAAAGATCTTACAAAACACAAAGGAAGTGAAATACCAAACGATTATACCTGATCGTTGAGACTTCCATGATTCGCTTTTGTAATACCTTCTTGCTTGCTGGATGACATTTCCCTTAGATTCATCATGTGAATAAATCTGCAAATGCCTAAGTCCTACACCAAGCTTTAAAGGATTTTTTCTATGTCTAAATGCCTATGTCTAAAAGCCTATGATTGATAATGACTATGCCTAAACAATTCCATGACTTGATCAACTAAATATAATGAATATTGAAATAGCCTATGAAAATAAGTGTGCAAGCAAATAAATGTCTAGAATGTCTATGCAAAATGTCAGCATGTGCCTGTGTAATCCAAAATTGAGAGGAAAATTCCATTTTATAGAAAAGGTTATTTTGAGTGGACGAACGAGATTAATTGATGATGAGAACCTAAAATAAGAGGTCCAGATTAAATCTGAGAATCCCTAATTAGGGTTAGGGAAAATCCTTAATCGAACTGTCAAAATAAAATCTTAGATAATCGGATCAACAGTGGAGAATAAATGAGGAAATTAATTAAAGATATAAAGATTTTCGAAAAACCAAGAAGATAAGATTGCCTAATTTATAAGATTCAACAAATCAAGAAGATAAGATTTAGAATGAAGATCAGATTTGAAAAATCAAGAATCTGCCTGATTACTTGATTTTTGGAAGAATAATATCTTTTTGAATTTAATTAATTCAAAATGATATTTTTGTGTGACAAGTAAATAATCTTTTTCAGATTATTTACTAAAAGGAGTGAAAGTTAATAAGATGGAATCATTTTAAATATTTTCATTTATTTAAAATGAGAGAAAAGTGAAATTAGTAATTAAATAATTAAAAATAATTATTTAATTTGGAAGATAAGACTGGATAATCAAATAAATTAATAAATTTATTTAATTGTGACAATTAGTGACATATCAAATAAATTAAATTCATTTATTTAATAATCAGGAAGAATTAAATGCAGAAAGGGAAATTAAATAAATTAAGAAATTTATTTAATTAAGGGAAGACTTAGACAATTAATGACGTATTTAATAAATAAATAAAATTTATTTATTTAATAATCATGAAGAATATAAAGACATGAATTAATTAAATTTAATCAATAGTCGAATGTGGACCAAGGACATAATTAAATGTCACAATTATGCTAGGATGAAAGTGGTAAAAATGAAGCTTGCAGGCCTAGGTCATTTTTAGGTGTCTACATTTTGCCCCTCTTTATCATAATGTCGCTTGTCGCGTTGTGAAAAAGAAAAATAAGTCAAGAATATGTCCCAGCAAAGGTTTGGAGTATCACTGCCCCCTTAGGAAATTTTTCAAATTTTGGGCCGGCGATGGAAAAATTTGTAAAGGGTCCCGATAAATCAATTTAATGCTCAGAAAAATAATGGCGCAGTCGGTTTTGGATTCAGACATGTTTAAGACAATCAACGAGGAAGTCAAAGGTGGTCAAATGAGCCTCCAGTAGTAACCCACCTGAGAAAAATGTCATTTTGACCTTATAAATAAGTTGACAAAGGGGTAAAAGTCAATTCATTTCCACTTTTTACTTTGCAAATTTTGAGAGTTCAGAGTGAAAGGCGCAGCAGTGAGGATGGTGATTCCAGTGTCAGAGCACCGTGGGGAGATCATGAGGACCTTTAGGCAGCCAGAGGGCTCAAAGCCAGCTATATGTACCCTTAACTTATTTTGTCATTTTATCATTTTGTGTGCCAAATTTATGTTTTTAGGGTAGATAACAACTACGCCGTGATGCAACTGCGTTCGCGTAAGCCACAACTGCCTGCGCATTCGACGCATTTGATGCGTCATGATGCAAGTGCTAAGACAAAATAAGTTGCAGTGGTGGTTTGCGCCGCATTTGACAATTTATGTGACGTAATCAACAATGTGTCACAATTGAATGTTCGGATGCTGCAATTGTCAAATTGCAACACATTTGCATATTTGATCGACGCAATTGCGACTTTGTGACGCAATCGCCAAAATGCAATGCCACTATGAAATTTCATGACGCAAGCGAGATAATGAGACACATCTGATATTTTGAACCACATTTGATGTACGGTGCGACACAATTGACTTTTTGTGATGAAATTGCCTAAATGCGACGCATTTTCCTTTTTCCTTGACTTTAGTTGATTTTGATGTTTGTGTATCCTTAGATGCTTTTCATGGTGGTTACAGTTGTCCAAAAAGTATTGATGCATTGTTCATCTTTTTGCAGAGGCAACTTGCCCCTATTTATACGAGAGAGAGTAGACTGACCACCTTTCAGTTTGCCGATCAGTTGGGCCCACAAGAGTGGCGGTAATTGATGCGACTGGGTTTATTCTATGCTACGTTCATGCCCACCATTCAGGTGAATAGGGGATTATTGACTGCACTGTGTGAGCAATGGCATTCTGAGACCTGTTCCTTCCACCTGCCGATAGGTGAGGCCACCATTACTTTGGAGGACGTCTACCGGATTCTATGAGTACCTATTCGAGGGGAGTGGATCGTCTATGATCTGTGGCATGGCGAGCAAACCTTTTGTGCCTACTATCAAGATGAGGGTGCTAGACTGGGCATTCAGGGCTATGAGATCAGGTGGGAGTTCATGGAGGACCACTATAGTCACTTCGATGCCTTCCTAGCAACTCTGATTGCTGGTATCCTGATTCTAGACCACCAGGGACATGGATTTCCGATTGGTTGGGGAGATGTCCTAGTTGGAATGCGACGAGACAAGACCATTTACGCTTGGGGTCCTTGCTTACTTGGGACACTACCATCAGCTAAATGATGTTGCTTATAGGGGAGGAGAGAGAATCTCCTTCGGGATGACACTAATGATGATCTGGGCCTGGGAGCACATTGCCATATTCCACCCTCCCATTGAGAGACCACAGCTGCCCGAGGGGATGCCCTACGCTTACTACTATGCCAACGCACTACAGTAGACACGAATGGGTGAGACTAGTTGGTGGCAGCATAGGATCGACACCATGGCAACATTTATCTGGAGGCCATACAGAGACTATGAGGCATGGGACGATGAGGCCAAGCACCTCAGTTTGTACAGACAGTATAGGTATCTTACTAGCAGGACAGTGGATACGTCTTTGATTATCGAGATGTATCTACCGCAGCATGTTCTTAGGTAGTTCAGAGAGCAGCAGGGTGTACCTATGGGGACAACCGAGTATGCCAAATCATCCTGAGAGTATGTGTGGGGGCCAGCCATCCCAGTGGCATTTGTGACACAGCAGATTGATGAGCTAGTGGCCTAGGCCTAGGGTTGGAGGGGAGGAGCAGCCGATCCAGGGATGACCCCAGATTATGATTTATAGTGGCAGGCACATATACCTGTGCCATTGATAGATCCTGACGGGCCAGCACCAATGGATAGAAGGTCAGTTATTCCGCAGGTGCCATGAGCCAGGCGAGGTGGCAGAGGCAGAGATGGAGGCAGAGGGAGAGGCAGAGGCAGGGATAGAGATGGAGGGAGGGATGGAGATGGAGACAGAGATGGAGGCAGGGGTGGAGATGGAGGGAGGGGTGGAGACGGAGGCAGAGACAGAGGAAGGGGTGGAGATGGAGGTAGAGATGGAGGCAGGGGTGGGGATGATGGCGGAGATGGATGGAGGTGATGGCAAGATTGGCAGAGACAGGTCTGAAAGGTACACCCACGAGTGGTGAGGGTGGCCTTAGATGCCATCCCCAAGGTTGGCGAGGAGGGAGAGAGAGAGGAGCAGCCTAGACAAGAGGGAGAGGGTGAGGAGAGATGGGAGGAGGAGGTGGAGGTGGGTGGACAGGAGGAGGAGGTGGATGTGGCAGTAGGAGGTCAGGAGGAGGAGTTGGATGTGGGTGGACAAGAGGAGGAGGCAGTGGAGGAGAGGCATGAGGAGACAGAGGTGAGAGGACAGGAAGAGGAGGTGGAGGAGGAGAGGCATGAGGACGTGGCCGATGATCATAATGAGGAGGACGATGCCATGGATGAGGCCGAGAGACTCCTCAGATGGTGGATGGTGGAGGGGGAGGATGAGATACCATCCACTTTAGGGTTGCCACAGGATGCCACAACAGATCAGTGGGTAGCAAACCTACAGCAGAGGCTGGATGTGAGTATGGCCCAGGTCAGGTCATTACAGTCGGCACTGGAGGTAACCCGGGTAGAGCGGGATCAGGTGGTGATCCACTAGCAAGATGCAGCTCAATGGTGTACCGATTTCACAACATTATGTACAAGGCCTATGGGGGACATGGCTCATGAGCTTGCCAGGGTGAGTACGAGGCTGGGATAGTATAGGACACTATATGAGCAGGCAGTGCCACCAGAGCGGCAGGATCCTACCTTGTCCCGGTCACAGTCGAGGACAGGTAGTGGCAGTGGTACTAGGAGTCATACCAGCGTCAGAGGGTCTACCTCGACAGGGCACACTTCAGGGCACAGGTCACATCATTTGCACCGACATACTCCTAGTCCTGGGTCAACTGGTTCAGTACAGAGATCAGCACAGGTACAGCCACCAGTTGGTGATCCATCTACTGCTCAGAGTCAGGCAGCAGTGACATCACAGATGTCCTTTACAATTGAGATGACATCGTTCTTTACAGTTCCATTAGTGCCACAGGCAGAGGTTACGATAAGTCCTCCTATTTTTTCAGTACCAGTGACAGAGTTGCTGCCACCACATTCTTCACCATGAGGGGATGATGAGAGTCTACCCTAGGGGTATTTTGTTATTATGACACACTATGTATATTATTTGAGCCTGTGAACTCCATTTTTGGGATATCCCATGACTTTATCCTATGACATTGTACATTTTTGAGATGATACTATGTGATGATGCAGTTTTGATGCGACCTACATGTGTTATGTGATGTTCTTTGATTTAATGCTTTATGATATGTATGATGTATGATGTTAGTTTATGATGCCATGTATGTCCTATGATGCTTATGTTGTGATATTGATGCTATGATAATGCAATGCTTATTTGTATGAGATGATGATGATAATGATGTGCATAATGTATTTTAGTAAAAGATGCAATGTTGATTATTATTTTAATGCAATGTTTGTGTATATGATTTGATGCCATGGATGATGTATGTATGGATCTAATGCAATGTTTATATGATCATGTATGCACTTATGTTTTTGGATGTCACTGGATATCATCATGAGATGGATGAGAGAAGACGACAAGACTGATGAGAGAAGATGACTAGACTGAAGAGGAGGAGACTTAAATAAATAGAAATGCATGTTAATTCCTAGACAAAATCCTTCAAAGCTTTACCATAGGACATTAGTTTTATTGCTCTTAATCATCATTGGACAGATTATCATAATGGCCAAGAAACACCATGATATGACATAGATCAAGGTGTGCAAGGTCGTACCATCACGTAAAACAAACAGTCACAGACAAGGATGATCATGATTCATACTAGGAGCGTGATTGCCCCCAGTCTTTTTGCCATAATCAACCACATGCAGAAAAAGACAAGGACAACTCATGAAACGTCGCTACTTCTCTAAATCCTGTTTCCAAGACATCCTTGAGAAACTAGTAGCATGATTGTCAAAATACAAAAACAAATAAAGCCTTTAGTATGATATGCCATTTTTCTAAATCCCAAAATCAAGACCTCACTGAGAAACTAGTAGTCATGTGTGTCAATTGACATGATACGTCGCTGCTTCTCTAAATCCTGATAGTGGGATCTCGCTGAAAAACTAGTATCATGCTAAAAACTAAAAGACAATTGTCAAGTGTTTGCCAAGTGTGTCTAGATATCCATTGTTATGATGCCAAGATGTCATGTTTGATAATGTCGAGATGTCGAAATGTTTAAAGCTTTGACGATCTTGAAAAATGTCAAGAATTGGTGAATTCAGGAAGGACACATCTTGAATAATGCCGATGTCGAGAGGATTTGATCCCTAATGGTCATAAGGGGTCCCTCAAAATAATGACGATGCCTAGGAAGGACACATCCTAAGGCATAAATAATAGAGTGGGTTCTTCAGAAGGACACATATGAAGAATATTGATGTCATGAAGAGTGATCTTTAGATGTCAAGAGGATCACTCAAAAATGACGATGCCTAGGAAAGACACATCCTAAGGCATAAATGACAGAGGTTCTCATTCGAAAGGGCTCATCTAAAGATTAACCTAAAGTTTGACAGTTTGATAGGTTATGATGATTTGACTTGCTTTGCCTGAGTTTGACTTGTGTTTGACTATATGCCGGTATTGTTATGATGATATGATTGACATGTCGATGAAATTGTCATATTGAAATAACTGATTGTCATGATTTGTTTGATGAGTTTCATTCGTTTGGAGAAAAAATTGTGTTGCCTTGGAGACTTTTTGCCGTGTGTTCTAGTGTGATGTCATGAACCCTAATGAACTGACCTAATGTGGCCTCGGGGGCTCATCAACAGATGGCCTTGCCTACGTCAAACACTCAGAGACCTCGTAGTTCGACACGACCAATGACTTTGTCTTGATGACCAAAGATTGCATCATGATTTTATTTTGACAAACCTAAAAGGACTGACCTAATGTCTCGGGGACTCAAGTGTGAGTCTTGCCTACGTAGCAATTGCGCAGAGACAACATAGTTCGACAAATGACAAAGACCGATTGATATGACTGACTTTGACAAGAGATGCCAATGTGTTTGTGCTTTTCAAGCAGTCTGATGTTTTTGTTTGTGGTTTTCTTCAGGACGTTTTATGATTTTTAGGTCTTTCTTCTAGACTTTTTACAATGTTTTTGGTCATTTTTTCAAGATTTTTTTGCGATGTTTTTGTCTTTTTTCAGGACTTTTTGCGAATGTTTTTGTCTTTTTTAGGACTTTTTGCCAATGTTTTTGTCTTTTTTCAGGACTTTTTTGCGAATGTTTTTGTCTTTTTTTTTTGACTTTTTGCCAATGTTTTTGTCTTTTTTCAGGACTTTTTGCCAATTGCCAAGATCATGTGCAACATCCACTACAGTTTCATGATAAACATTTTTGCCCCCAGTCAGGTCCACGACTTAGCCATTTGCAGGGAATATGGATGGGATGCTGCTGGTTTACTAGATGGACGATCGTCAAGACTTGATGCCAATCATTTATCTACTATGACAGGTAGGGTAGGATGTGGTGGCGATTTGCGGAATAATGGCGAAAATACCTTTCATCCTAGGCCAAAGTTAGACTACGTGACAGTAGATGGCAGAGCAATGATTGATTACGCATGGCACCTATTTTCTAGGTTTTCACCATGATACTTGTCCAAAGTGCCTGTTTGCCAGATTTTCACTATTGAACGAATCATTTTTCTTTTTACTATTTTCTTAACTCTTTTTTTTTTTTATGGTTTACAACTCCATCCTCTGATGCTATGCGTAGAACCTTTGGAGATGTAAACTGTTGATGGGCTCTGTCAATTGTTCTCCATCTAGTGTGGCCAACTGATAAGCTCTATAACCAAAAGAAGATATGATAATGTATGGACCCAACCAGTTTGGTTTAAATTTTCCTGGCTTTTCTCTATCTGCTTGGTTCTTGGGGTTCTGCGTGAGAACTAGGTCGCCAATGTCAAACTTTATGACCATAACCTTTTTATTGTAGCTATGGCAAAGACGGTTCTGATATGCTTGGAGATGGTTCATTGAATTTTTTCTTCTTTCTTCCAGCATTTCCAGCTCGTGCAAGCGTGATTGTCGGTACTTTTCATTAGTTAAACCCTTCAGGGAGACTCATAGCGAAGGAATTTTGACCTCAATGGGATAGATGGCCTCAGCGCCAAAGACTAGGGCAAATGGGGTGGCCCTTGTAGGCGTACGAATGCTAGTTCGGTAAGCCCATAGAACAGGGTTGAGTTGTATGTGCCAGTCACGACCAGCATCATTGACAGTCTTTTTTAGGATCTTGACAATGGTTTTATTGGATGCCTCAGCTTGGCTGTTTCCTTGTGGATAGTATGGAGATGAAAAGTGGTGTTGGATATGGAATGGCTTACATAACTCACGTACGTCTTGGTTTTTAAACAGACATCCATTGTCAGTGATGATGGATTGCGGAAGGCCATACTGATAAATGATGTAGTTAAGGATGAACTTCAATATTTGTTTGCCAGTAATATATGTCAATGGGATGGCTTCAATCCACTTTGTGAAATACTTAGTGGCGGTAATAATGAATTTGTGGCTGTTGGATGAGGTTGGATGAATCTTACCCACAAGATCAAGTCCCCATTGAGCAAAGGGCCAAGGAGAAGTGATCGGCCGAAGTTCTTGTGTTGGAGCATGGACCAAATCACTGTGAATTTGACATTTGCGACAAGTCCTGACATATTCAATTGCATCTTTTTCCATTGTCGGCCAATAATATCCAAGTCTCATTACCTTCTTAGCCAGAATAGGACCACTCAAATGAGATCTGCATATACCGTCGTGCACTTCTCGTAAGGTCGTACATGCTTCGTCGATGTCAAGACATCTAAGGAGGGTATTGTTGAAACTACGGTGGTAAAGGGTGTCACTAAAAATGGCATACCTTGCAGATTTTCTAATGAAGGACTTCCTTTGGTTATTGGACAGGTTCAGTGGAAGGGTTTGAGACTTTAGGTAGTCATAAATGTCCTGATACCAGGGAGAGTTGGGACCAACAAGTTTGCAAACCATTTCTGATTCTAGGATATCATACACCGGTATCAAGAGCTTTTCTACTAAGAACTCAAATTGTGACACATTTTTAGGGATGTCCAAGAGAGAACTAATAGTAGCCATTGCATCAACTGCCTTATTCTGTGCCCTAGGGATTTGTTCAAAATAAATCAATTGGAAGTATGTCAGGAAACTATCCACCATCCTCTTGTAGGGAAGCAACTTCTCATCCTTTGTTTCATAGTCATCATTCACTTGGTTGATCACGAGTTGGGAATCCTCGAATACAAGCAATGTCTGAATTTTCCATTTGATTGCCAATTTGAGACCTGTGACTAGTGCTTCATATTCGGCAATGTTATTTGTACAAGGGAAAGCGATCCTGAATGACTTAGGAATTGAATCCCCCTATGGTGTGATAAACAAGATTCCAGCACCTGAGCCATGACCAGTATGAGACCCATCAAAATATAGCTTCAATGGTGCCACCGGTTCCGCATGAAAAATGGACTCATTAGGAAAATCAGTTACTAGTGGATGAGTGACTTGGATTGGTGCATCTGCCAGTTGATCTGCTATTACCTGTCCTTTTATTGCCTTACGTTTGACATATTGTATGTCATACTCACTTAGTATCATGACCCATTTTCCTAGCCGGCCTATTAATGCCTCCCAACTTAAGAGATATTTCAGTGGATCAATCTTGGCGACCAGCTGTGTCTGATGACTAAGCATATAGTGTCATAGTTTTTGGGACGAAAAGACAAGGGTGAGGCATGCACATTCAATGTATGTGTAGTTCAACTCATACCCTATCAGTGTGTGACTGATGTAATAGATTGCTCTTTCTTTTCCTTCATGATCATTTTGGGCCAGCAATGCCCCTAGTGCTGAACTAGTAGTCGAGATGTATAGAATCAACGGCTTTCCATGAATGGGTAGCATGAGGACTGGTGTTGATAGCAGGTAATATTTTATTTGCTAGAAGGCCTCTTGACATTTATCTTTCCATACAAAGGGGACACCTTTGCGCAACAGATACTAGAACGGATGACACTTATCTACCAATTGGGCTATGAAATGGTGAATAGATTATACTCTGCCTTGCAGAGTTCTGAGTTCACTGATCCCTCTGGGCGGGGGCATGTCTATGATTGCTTTGACCTTTGTCATATCGAACTCTATGCCTCTTCAGGAGACTATGTACCCCAAGAGTTTACCTGATGTGACCCCAAAAACACACTTCTTAGGGTTTAGTCAAACTTTATACTCTTCAAGTCTCTTGAAAATTATGTCGAGTACCTTCAAATGATCTTTCCTTGTTGCTGATTTGGCCAACAGGTCGTCTACATAATCTTCCATTATATTGTGCATCATGTCATGGAAGATCATGGTCATAGCCCTTTGATATGTGGCACCTGCATTTTTGAGACCGAAGGGCATGACGTTCCAACAGTATGTACCCCATGGGCAAGTAAATGTCATTTTGTGTTGATCCTCAGGAGCAATGTGGATTTGATTATAACCGGAGAAACCATCCATGAGGGATAGCATCTCATATCCTGTTGTAAGGTCCACTATGATGTCAATGTTTGGCAAAGGAAAGTCATCCTTTGGACATGCTTTATTTAGGTCACAGAAATCTGTACATACACGGATCAACCCATTTGGCTTTGTGACCAAGACCAAATTAGAAATCCACTCAGCATAATCTATAGACCTTATGAATTCAGCATCCAGTAGTTTATTTAATTTTGCCTTGACCAATAGAGCAACTTGAGGGTGCATTTTGAGCAACTTCTGCTTGACTAGTTTAGCATTGGGTAATAGTGACAGATGATGCAAAACCAGTTTAGGTTCCAATCCTGGCATGTCAGCATAGGACCATGCAAAGTTGATTTTTTGTTCTGCAAAGAATTTTTGAAATTTTGGTTTCTCTTCGTCAGTCAATGATGCAGCGAATAGGACCATCTTGGGGTTTTCTGCAGTTGAAATGTTATCTTCTATTGTGTCCTCAATAAGCATGGCCGATTTCTCCTGTTGCATGGGGAGAAAATCTAGTCCTCCATCTTTGGGCACCTCAGAGAGGTTTTCACCCACAGATACGTCCTTTATTTTTACTATTTTATCGTCAAGAGGTTCCTTTCGGTTTTCACCTAGAGACGTTTCTTTTTTTGTTTTATTTTTACTTTTACTTTTGCGACTAGAGGACTAAACAGTCTCGCCGAAGTATGTCGTGCAGTCTAAATCAATAGCAAATCCTGATTTGTGGTCCCCACTAGGTATGCCTTCTCTTAGTCCCATAAATTTAGTAATTGCCTCATCATTCTGGAATGTATCTAGCACTGGCGGTCCTTGCTGGTCCCAATTGACTAGGTCAAGGTAAACTAAGGAGATTCCATCATCTATGTTGGTGAATTGGGGTGAGTATGTGGACAACATGCAGATGGATTCAATGATGTTGTAGATGAGGTTATCATCATCCAACTCAACATCGGACTCTATCCAATATTCTCCTTCACTAGTGTCATATTCGTTATCAAAATAGGGAGTAAAGGTTTTAGAGTCTTGGTTGTCAATGTCATCTGATACCTCAGATGGGTTGGACGGATGGAGTTCAGATGATGGGTGTTGTATGTCATGGGAAGTGGTGGTGGGACTTTGACTATTTGGTGCTTGTTCAATTTTGAATGTTTGCCAAAATCATTGTTTAGAGGTCAGTTCCCCTGGTTCGACAAACAAATCATCAAGACAATAGTCACTTAGGGATCACTCTGAGCCAAATTCCCACTCATGGGAGTCTGTTTCGATGCGGGTTTCCCTAATAGTCTTGACACTGTCAGAAGCATGTACTCGCTCATTTGAAAGTCCAGAGGTGCATCGATCGTCATTGTCGAGTGATCCAAACCCTAATCCAATATACTTCAGAATTTGAAAATGTTCTATGGGTTCCCTTCGACCAGTTTTATTTTTTCCAAGGCCACTAGTACCATCGTAGCCTTTAGCCTTCATGATATCGTAACCTTTGCCATATCTTTGAACTGGTAATGGGGGTAGTGTGACAGTATCCATATAGATCCATCCTATGATGTCAGCTAGGTCTTCATCACTCATGTCTCCCCACTTTATAAAAAATGTATTCGGTGGGACTTTGAAAGTTTCCTGAGGTTCCATTCTGAAGCATAGCTGACCATATATCTTTGGAGCCATGGGTATTATTGTTATGCTATATGTTGTATTTAGTTTGAACTCTCCGCAGCCAAGGTCCTGGATTTTGACAGTCAATTTAGTCTTAGAGCTAGTGGAAGGTGGTGGTATGGTAGAAGACATGGATGGAGCAGATGTGGAAGATGACATGAGTGTGGAAGGGTCGATATACTTGGATGACGAGGAGCCAGGTGCTTCTCGGTTAATAGGTACTCGGTTTTCAGAGATTCCCCTTAAGTTTGTACAATATTGGAAAGGGTCGGGGTCTCTGTATATGGTTACTTTTGTACTGTCAAAAGGAAACTTTAGGCATTGATGGTATGTAGACGGGATGACTTTTAAGGCGTGAATCCATGAATGACCTAGCAATATGTTATACAGTAGCTCCAAATCTAGGACCTAGCAAGTCATGTCCACGATGACTAGTCCCACTCTAATTGGGAGAGAAATAATGCCACGTGAAGAGCGTTCCTTGTCATCATATTGATGCAGATCTATGAGGATTCACAACACATATCAAAAACCTTCAACAATAATCCAAAACAATATTTGTATAACACATGCTATTAGGCATTGTATATCACATTTGAAACATGACTATGGAAGCCCACAATTTATTTCCATGAACAATCATTAATAACTTCTACAAAAAAAAACAATGAAGCCAATCCCTCTGGTGAGATTGAAGAAAACATAGTTATAGTCTTTTTCTCCAATTCTTATGAAGATCCAATGGTTGAAATGAAAGTTATTATATTTTTTCCAAAACTGCAAACCCTAGGTAGGGTTCAGACCTGCCCTCACAAAAATGGTCATAACTCATTCAAATCTTAATGAAATTTGATGAGACTTAAAGAAAATGAAATTAGATTCACATGGAAACAAAATAAAATTGATTTCAGTTCCAAATTATAGACTTTATATTCCGTACCATCACACTTTTCAGACTGTAAATTCTGCACAATACTGTTAGAATAGGCAGTCTCACCAAAATAATCATATCTTCCACAAAAATTGATAAAATTCAATGAGACAAAAATAATTGAAAACTAGAAATAGAGATCTTTCCATCCATATATGATACTCCATTATTTGAGTCCATACCAGACCGCACAAATCACAACTTCAATCTGGTAACAATGTAAAAATCAGAAAATGCATACCAAACTTGAGGTTGCCATTCATTTAACTTCAAAAATGATGTCTCCAACCCACAATTCGAGTTTTGAAGGGTTTATTTATACATTTTCAACCCAAACCAACTATTTTCAACCACCTTTTGATTAGTTTGTTGACAAAACACCTTAATGACATTTCATCTACCTAGTTTTGCACTTTTGACAATTTTTACAATATATGAGAAATGAACAACATCCTATGACCTATAACACCACAAAGGTGGCCTCTTGGGCTTATTAAAATCTCAAAACATAAGAATGGAACAAATTACTCAATATGGCCTTATGCAGGCATGTGATCAAATAGGTGCTCCTGCACCAAACTCCTGAGGGCAAAAGAATTCAAGCCCCTTTGAATTATCTTCTTCCTAGTCTTCCAGTTACTTTGCACCTTGTCCTTTGTATTTTCAATCAGATTTTGTCTTTTCTTCCTTTTGTTCTTCTTATGCCTTCTTCTATCAAGCATCCCTGCAACTTGGAAGTCCCAAAACTCTATCATATCATCAAACACTTCACTTTGTCCTTCATAACCTGCACATACATAGTCCAAGGAAAAATTAGAAACAAAATATAGAGACCTCGGGGTCTCCTCCTTGTCTTCTTGTACTTCAAATTCCTCTTCACCCATAACCAACTTATCCAATCTGGAAACCAATTCACTTTCAACCTCAATTTCCTTGCTTTCTTCTACCTTGATGAGTTCTTCTTCCTCTTGTTTGAATTTTCCATCACCAACCTTACTATTCCATTCTTCTTCAATAGCTACATATTGTGCCCATAAATCTTCTTCTTCATCTTTGACTGAATTTGCTGCCTTCTTTTGTTTTCTTTGTTTCTTCATAATCTTCTTTATAGGCCAAACCATCTTCCTTTTCAATGTCAAATGCCAACTTGTATCTTTTTTCATCATTTGTTCCATCTTCATCATGGATTCTTGGAACTCTTCTTCAAGTCTTTTCAATTCTCCCTTCAACTCAGCAATCTCTTTGTCCATCTTCTCTTGCCTTATCCTTTTCTTTCTTTCCTTCTTTCTCAACTCTTTTTCCTCTCTTTCCTTCTTTCTTGAATCCTCAGCCTCAAATATCTTTCCAATCTTCTCAACAAATCCATCTCCACAAGCAAGTCTCTCCTTGCTTCCACTTTACTTTGCCACACCTAGGCAATCGGGTTCCTTCCTCAACGTGTACAACACACAACCACAAACACCAACACAAAACCAACAAACTTCACCAGCCCATATCTTCTCTAGGCTTTGATACCAATTTGATGTAGAGCTATGACGATTCACAACACATATCAAAAACCTTCAACAATAATCCAAAATAATATTTGTATAACACATGCTATTAGGCATTGTATATCACATTTGAAACATGACTATGGCAGCCCACAATTTATTTCCATGAACAATCATTAATAACGTCTACAAAAAAAACAATGAAGCCAATACCTCTAGTGATATTGAAGAAAACATAGTTATAGTATTTTTTTCCAATTCTTATGAAGATCCAATGGTTGAAATGAAAGTTATTATATTTTTTCCAAAACTGAAACCCTAGGTAGGGTTCAGACCTGCCCTCACAAAAATGGTCATAACTCATTCAAATCTTAATGAAATTTGATGAGACTTAAATAAAATGAAATTAGATTCACATGGAAACAAAATAAAATTGATTTCAGATCCAAATTATAGACTTTATATTCCGTACCATCACACTTTTCAGACTGTAAATTCTGCACAATACTGTTAGAATAGGCAGTCTCACCAAAATAATCATATCTTCCACAAAACTTGATAAAATTCAATGAGAAAAAAAGAATTGAAAACTAGAAATAGAGATCTTTCCATCCATATATGATACTCAATTATTTGAGTCCATACCAGACTACACACATCACAACTTCAATCTGGTAACAATGTAAAAATCAGAAAATGCATACCAAACTTGAGGTTGCCATTCATTTAACTTCAAAAATGATGTCTCCAACCCCCAATTCGAGTTTTGAAGGGTTTATTTATACATTTTCAACCCAAAACAACTATTTGCAACCACCTTTTGATTAGTGTGTTGACAAAACACCTTAATGACATTTCATCTACCTAGTTTTGCACTTTTGACAATTTTTACAATATATGAGAAATGAACAACATCCTATAACCTATAACACCACAAAGGTGGCCTCTTGGGCTTATTAAAATCTCAAAACATAAGAATGGAACAAATTACTCAATATGGCCTTATGGAGGAATGTGATCAAATAGGTGCTCCTGCACCAAACTCCTGAGGGCAAAAGAATTCAAGCCCCTTTGAATTATCTTCTTCCTAGTCTTCCAGTTACTTTGCACCTTGTACTTTGTATTTTCAATCAGATTTTGTCTTTTTTTCCTTTTGTTCTTCTTATGCCTTCTTCTATCAAGCATCCGTGCAACTTGGAAGTCCCAAAACTCTATCATATCATCAAACACTTCACTTTGTCCTTCATAACCTGCACATACATAGTCCAAGGAAAAATTAGAAACAAAATATAGAGACCTCGGGGTCTCCTCCTTGTCTTCTTGTACTTCAAATTCCTCTTCACCCATAACCAACTTATCCAATCTTGAAACCAATTCACTTTCAACCTCAATTTCCTTGCTTTCTTCTACCTTGATGAGTTCTTCTTCCTCTTGTTTGAATTTTCCATCACCAACCTTACTATTCCATTCTTCTTCAATGGCTACATATTGTGCCCATAAATCTTCTTCTTCATCTTTGACTGAATTTGCTGCCTTCTTTTGTTTTCTTTGTTTCTTCATAATCTTCTTTATAGGCCAAACCATCTTCCTTTTCAATGTCAAATTCCAACTTGTATCTTGTTTCATCATTTGTTCCATCTTCATCATGGATTCTTGGAACTCTTCTTCAAGTCTTTTCAATTCTCCCTTCAACTCAGCAATCTCTTTGTCCATCTTCTCTTGCCTTATCCTTTTCTTTCTTTCCTTCTTTCTCAACTCTTTTTCCTCTCTTTCCTTCTTTCTTGAATCCTCAGCCTGCAAATATCTTTCCAATCTTCTCAACAAATCCATCTCCACAAGCAAGTCTCTCCTTGCTTCCACTTTACTTTGCCACACCTAGGCAATCGGGTTCCTTCCTCAACGTGTACAACACACAACCACAAACACCAACACAAAACCAACAAACTTCACCAGCCCATATCTTCTCTAGGCTTTGATACCAATTTGATGTAGAGCTATGACGATTCACAACACATATCAAAAACCTTCAACAATAATCCAAAATAATATTTGTATAACACATGCTATTAGGCATTGTATATCACATTTGAAACATGACTATGGCAGCCCACAATTTATTTCCATGAACAATCATTAATAACTTCTACAAAAAAAACAATGAAGCCAATACCTCTAGTGATATTGAAGAAAACATAGTTATAGTATTTTTTTCCAATTCTTATGAATATCCAATGGTTGAAATGAAAGTTATTATATTTTTTCCAAAACTGCAAACCCTAGGTAGGGTTCAGACCTGCCCTCACAAAAATGGTCATAACTCATTCAAATCTTAATGAAATTTGATGAGACTTAAAGAAAATGAAATTAGATTCACATGGAAACAAAATAAAATTGATTTCAGATCCAAATTATAGACTTTATATTCCGTACCATCACACTTTTCAGACTGTAAATTCTGCACAATACTGTTAGAATAGGCAGTCTCACCAAAATAATCATATCTTCCACAAAACTTGATAAAATTCAATGAGACAAAAAGAATTGAAAACTAGAAATAGAGATCTTTCCATCCATATATGATACTCCATTATTTGAGTCCATACCAGACTACACACATCACAACTTCAATCTGGTAACAATGTAAAAATCAGAAAATGCATACCAAACTTGAGGTTGCCATTCATTTAACTTCAAAAATAATGTCTCCAACCCCCAATTCGAGTTTTGGAGGGTTTATTTATACATTTTCAACCCAAACCAACTATTTGCAACCACCTTTTGATTAGTGTGTTGACAAAACACCTTAATGACATTTCATCTACCTAGTTTTGCACTTTTGACAATTTTTACAATATATGAGAAATGAACAACATCCTAGGACCTATAACACCACAAAGGTGGCCTCTTGGGATTATTAAAATCTCAAAACATAAAAATGGAACAAATTACTCAATATGGCCTCATGGAGGCATGTGATCAAATAGGTGCTCCTGCACCAAACTCCCGAGGGCAAAAGAATTCAAGCCCCTTTGAATTATCTTCTTCCTAGTCTTCCAGTTACTTTGCACCTTGTCCTTTGTATTTTCAATCAGATTTTGTCTTTTCTTCCTTTTGTTCTTCTTATGCCTTCTTCTATCAAGCATTCCTGCAACTTGGAAGTCCCAAAACTCTATCATATCATCAAACACTTCACTTTGTCCTTCATAACCTGCACATACATAGTCCAAGGAAAAATTAGAAACAAAATATAGAGACCTTGAGGTCTCCTCCTTGTCTTCTTGTACTTCAAATTCCTCTTCACCCATAACCAACTTATCCAATCTTGACACCAATTCACTTTCAACCTCAATTTCCTTGCTTTCTTCTACCTTGATGAGTTCTTCTTCCTCTTTTTGAATTTTCCATCACCAACCTTACTATTCCATTCTTCTTCAATAGCTACATATTGTGCCCATAAATCTTCTTCTTCATCTTTGACTGAATTTGCTGCCTTCTTTTGTTTTCTTTGTTTCTTCATAATCTTCTTTATAGGCCAAACCATCTTCCTTTTCAATGTCAAATGCCAACTTGTATCTTTTTTCATCATTTGTTCCATCTTCATCATGGATTCTTGGAACTCTTCTTCAAGTCTTTTCAATTCTCCCTTCAACTCAGCAATCTCTTTGTCTATCTTCTCTTGCCTTATCCTTTTCTTTCTTTCCTTCTTTCTCAACTCTTTTTCCTCTCTTTCCTTCTTTCTTGAATCCTCAGCCTCCAAATATCTTTCCAATCTTCTCAACAAATCCATCTCCACAAGCAAGTCTCTCCTTGCTTCCACTTTACTTTGCCACACCTAGGCAATCGGGTTCCTTCCTCAACGTGTACAACACACAACCACAAACACCAACACAAAACCAACAAACTTCACCAGCCCATATCTTCTCTAGGCTTTGATACCAATTTGATGTAGAGCTATGAGGATTCACAACACATATCAAAAACCTTCAACAATAATCCAAAACAATATTTGTATAACACATGCTATTAGGCATTGTATATCACATTTGAAACATGACTATGGCAGCCCACAATTTATTTCCATGAACAATCATTAATAACTTCTACAAAACAAACAATGAATACAATACCTCTAGTGAGATTGAAGAAAACATAGTTATAGTATTTTTCTCCAATTCTTATGAAGATCCAATGGTTGAAATGAAAGTTATTATATTTTTTCTAAAATTGCAAACCCTAGGTAGGGTTCAGACCTGCCCTCACAAAAATGGTCATAACTCATTCAAATCTTAATGAAATTTGATGAGACTTAAAGAAAATGAAATTAGATTCACATGGAAACAAAATAAAATCAATTTCAGATCCAAATTATAGACTTTATATTCCGTACCATCACACTTTTCAGACTGTAAATTCTGCACAATATTGTTAGAATAGGCAGTCTCACCAAAATAATCATATCTTCCACAAAACTTGATAAAATTCAATGAGACAAAAAGAATTGAAAACTAGAAATAGAGATATTTCCATCCATATATGATACTCCATTATTTGAGTCCATACCAGACTACACACATCACAACTTCAATCTGGTAACAATGTAAAAATCAGAAAATGCATACCAAACTTGAGGTTGCCATTCATTTAACTTCAAAAATGATGTCTCCAACCCCCAATTCGAGTTTTGAAGGGTTTATTTATACGTTTTCAACCAAAACCAACTATTTGCAACCACCTTTTGATTAGTGTGTTGACAAAACACCTTAATGACATTTCATCTACCTAGTTTTGCACTTTTGACAATTTTTACAATATATGAGAAATGAACAACATCCTATGACCTATAACACCACAAAGGTGGCCTCTTGGGCTTATTAAAATCTCAAAACATAAGAATGGAACAAATTACTCAATATGGCCTCATGGAGGCATGTGATCAAATAGGTGCTCCTGCACCACATATGCTTTGATCACTATACTTTTCATTGGGTCTACGCACGCATCAGAGAACCCTAGAGCTTTAACCAATTTGAGGGAGCATATGTTCAATCCTGCTCTGCCATCTACTAAAACCTATCTAACTTTGTGCTTGTGGATAAAATTTTCTATGTGTAATGCGTCATTGTGGTTGGTTTTATGTGATGAGTAATCTTGATCCGAGAAGGTGACATGGTGCGGCGTAGTGAGATATCCCACCATAGTTTCAAATTGATTGACATCGATGTCCTTGGGTACCGACGACTCTAGGAGAGTTTTATCTAGGATTTCTTTGTGCGCAGGAGAGATATGAAGCAGCTCAAGGATAGATATTTGTGTGGGTGTTTTTACTAGCTGGTCAATGAGGTTGAACTGACTCTTGGGTTTCCACTGCTATGTGGTTAGGTTGATTGTCTAAAAATGGATCGTAAAAGGTCCAATTTTGGTCATGTGGAGGATTGTTGATAGTAAATGTGGGGTCTTGTCGAAAGTTTTCCATTTGTCTCTTTTGTTTTTGAAGTATAGTTTTGACCATAAATGAGATTGCTCAAATGGGAATGACAACTAAATGCAATTATGACACTACGTGAGGTCTAAGATCAAAATGATGACTAGAATGACTAATGTTTTTGGATTTTCGTGAATAGGATATGCAATGTGTAGCAATGTAAGACAAGGTTATCTAAGCACTTCTGAGCTCAAATTTTGTTTTTAATTTTGACCGCTAAAGGACTTTGTTGAAAATGACAAGGTAACATGGTCTAAATGATGAGTGAGTTTTCCTAACTAGACTTTTGAGTTGGAAAAAACTCACAAAAGAGGACAAAGACTAAAAGGGGGGTTTGATAACTTAGTCCAAGAGGGCCTAATTTTGAAAACAATGACTTTGTAAAGTGTGCTTAATATTTTCCTAATCCTAAGTATGCAAAATGTGAACCAAGGGATAATCTAATGCCAAAATGTATGGAACTAAAAAGAATGAAATATGAAACCTATGGTGACGAATGCACACTAATGGTGAAGACTTTGAGCAATTTCAAGTTTGTTTTCTGATAGAATCTTCCTGGAAACAATGGTTGAAAAATGGTTGACAATTTGAAGACCTCAGGTGTTGAATGTGAAGTTTTAAATTTTGATAGGAAAATGCGTCGTTTGAAGCTACGAATTTGTCACAGTTTAGCAAATGCGGTTCATTTTTTCGATTGCGGCTTTTGGACTGTCAGATGCAACTTGATTTAGCATATGCGGCTTTTCAGTGTTCAAATGCATCGTGACGCCTACAAATGTGGCATTCTAAGTTTCAGATGCAGTTTAACAGAGCAGTTGTGTTGCAGAAAATTAGTTGCAGTTCGACAAATGCGACTCAGTTTAATTTCAAAATGATTTTCTGGTTGTTTTGATGGAAATTTTGATCTATTTGGAGAATATTTTGTTTCAAACTATGATAGAACCATAATACACTTGAAAAACACATCATTTTAAATGTAACCAAACACACATAAGATAAGCACAATCCTAGGTTAGGCCGTGACAATATTCACTAGATTCCACGCGGGTTTCCCCAACCACATATCTGTAGCATGTGAATTTAGAAGCTTGGCTACATGGGCTCCCCCTTATAGTGCACTCTCTTCTCAAGCCAACCAAGCTTCCAACCCCCATGAAACTCCCATGGCAAGCTGATCACCTCTACTACAAACTACGAAAGTGTGGATGCCTTCACACAGACCGGTGCTGCGCTAGCAAATAGAAGGATTTTGGCTTTCTATACAAGACTTTTTAGTTAGGGACCCCCATTTGAGTGACCATACATGGGGCAAGAGATTAATCACCATTAAGGTGGCACTCTAGCCTGAAGAGGTTAAGCTCAACAGGGTTTAAGGGAGTACAACTCCGTCTGTATGACACATCTGCACAAGCAACCTTAGGTTTTCCCTTAAGGTTTACATTTATATACCGGTTGGGGGTAGCTTGGATTTAGCTCCATTGCCAGTTTGAGTCATGTTGGGGTGATGAAATCCCCAGGTAGGCCCAATTTCTAGAGTTGGTAACTGTTTCTCTTACACCCAAGATCACCCGAAAGCGTAAGGGGAGAGGATACTCCGATATACTAAGTCAGGGTAATAACAAATAAAGATGGGTCTAGTTTTTTGATCACGAGGTTTTCACCAGGTGAGAGCATACTCACCTACCATCTTGCAAACACAATCAATCAAAGAAGACATGAGTGTTCTTTTTTATACGCACCAAAATTAAATGTTTGCTAATCTATGAAAAACAAGCACAAAGTTTGTTTATCTTGTCTTCAACTTTCGAATCTGCAAACAAAAGATTAGTAGTCTCTTAATGCAATGATCTTCGACACCTGAATAGTGATTGCCACACGCAGTCAGATGTGGCATGACAGATAGATGCATCATTCAGGCCTTCAAATGCGGCACAATAGATCAGATGCGTCATTCCAGATGTGAGTTGCGGCTTATCAGGGCGATTAAGGATCTTTTGTTAGTGGATGCATCGTGACACATCAAATGCATCACGATGTTTTAACAAAAAATTGCATCGATCCGTACTTGTACCTGCAAAACAGTAGAAAACACAAAAAAAAATGTACGAAAAACCAATAAAACAGAGTCGGGTTCACCAATGTAATCAAGGGATTTCTTCTAGGTTGGATTAGGAGTGTTAGCAACAAACAACAAAGACAATGAAACCCAAAGATCTTACAAAACACAAAGGAAGTGAAATACCAAATGATTATACCTAATCGTCGAGACTTCCATGATTCTCTTTTGTAATACCTTCTTGCTTGCTGGATGACATTGCCCTCAGATTCGTCGTGCGAATAAATCTTCAAATGCCTAAGTCCTACACCAAGCTTTGAAGGATTTTTGCTATGTCTAAAAGCCTATGATTGATAATGCCTATGCCTAAACAATGCCATGACTTGATCAACTAAATATAATGAATATTGAAATAGCCTATGAAAATAAGTGTGCAAGCGAATAAATGTCTAGAATGTCTATGCAAAATGTCAGCATGTGCCTGTGTAATCCAAAATTGAGAGGAAAATGCCATTTTATAGAAAATGTCATTTTGAGTGGATGGACGAGATTAATTGATGATGAGAACCTAAAATAAGAGGTCCAGATTAAATCTGAGAATCCCTAATTAGGGTTAGGGCAAAATCCTTAATCGAACGGTCAGAATAAAATCTCAGATAATCGGATCGACGGTGGAGAATAAATGAGGAAATTAATTAAAGAAATAAAGATTTTCAAAAACTCAAGAAGATAAGATTGTCTGATTTATGAGATTCAAAAAATCAAGAAGATAAGATTTGGACTAAAGATTAGATTTGAAAAATCAAGAATCTGCCCGATTACTTGATTTTTGGAAGAATAATATCTTTTTGAATTTAATTAATTCAAAATGATAATTTTGTGTGACAAGTAAATAATCTTTTTTAGATTATTTACTAAAAGGAGTGAAAGTTAATAAGATGGAATCATTTTAAATATTTTCATTTATTTAAAATGAGAGAAAAGTTAAATTAGTAATTAAATAATTAAAAATAATTATTTAATTTGGAAGATAAGACTGAATAATCAAATAAATTAATAAATTTATTTAATTGTGACAATTAGTGACATATCAAATAAATTAAATTCATTTATTTAATAATCAGGAAGAATTAAATGTAGAAAGGGAAATTAAATAAATTAAGAAATTTATTTAATTAAGGGAAGACTTAGACAATTAATGACATATTTAATAAATAAATAAAATTTATTTATTTAATAATCATGAAGAATACAAAGACATTAATTAATTAAATAATTATGAATTATTTAATCAATAGTCAAATGTGGACCAAGGACATAATTAAATGTCACAATTATGCTAGGATGAAAGTGTTAAAAATGAAGCTTGTAGGCCTAGGTCATTTTTAGGTGTCTACAATTAGTAAAGAGAAATAATTCATCCAACAATAAAAACCTGGCAAACAGACGCTTTGGATAGGCACCATGGTGAAAACCTGGCAAACAGGCGCCATGCATAATCAATCATTGCTTTGTCATCTACTGTTGCTTTATCTGTCTTGGTCAATGATGAAACACATACTTCATTGCCGCCACGACATCTGCCATGACATCATACCCTTCCTTTCATGGTTAACAAACTGTTGGCATCAAGTCTTGAATACTGTTCATCTGGCACCCCATGCACATCCCTTTCACGTCCTTTAAAATTGACTAAGTCTTGGACCTGACTAGGGGAAAATTTTTATCATGTGACTATAGTGGGTATCATGCATGGTCTAGGAAATTGCAAAAAGTCTTAAAAAAGACAAAAACATTGCAAAAAGTCCTGAAAAAAAGATAAAAACATCACAAAAAGTCTTGAAAAAAGACAAAAATATCACAAAAAGTCCTGAAGAAAGACCAAAAACATTGCAAAAAGTCCTAAAAAAACACAAAAACATTGTAAAATGTCCTAAAAAGGACCTAAAAATTGAAAAATGTCTTGAAGAAACCACAAAAAATGTCAAACTATCTCAAAAACACAAAAACCAGAGTAATTTCTTATCAAGTCTGTCAAATCAATCAATCTTTGTCATTTGTCTAAACTACGTTATCCTTGTGCATTTGCTATGTAGGCAAGACTCATTTTTTAGTCCCCAAGACATTAGGTCAGTCCTTTTGAGGTTTGTAAAAATAAAATCATGATGAAATCTTTGTTCATCAAGACAAAGCCATTGGTCGTGTCGAACTATGAGGTCTATGAGTGTATGACATAGGCAAGGCCATCTATCGATGAGCCCCCAAGGCCGCACTAGGTCAGCCCATTAGGGTTCATCGCATTACACTAGAACACATGTCAAAAGTATTCAATTCAAGCAAGTCATTTCAAAATAGGAAAAACTCATAAAATAAACTCTAGCAATTCCTTAATAAAACATGACAATCAGTCAGCATGACAAAAATTAATATGCAGTCGACACAAGTCAATTTAGTCAACTTCAATCAAATTTGGTCAAAATAAGTTACATTATCATAATGGGTCAAACTGTCAACTCTTGGTTATCTTTCAGATGTGTCCTTCTAAAGAATAGCCTCTATCATTTATGCCTTAGGATGGATCCTTCCTAGGCATCGTCATTGTCATCCGACATTTTTGAGCTATCCTCCTAACATCTAAGGATCACTCCTCTAGACAACAAGGTTCTTTCAGATGTGTCCCTCTGAAGAACAACCTCTATCATTTATGCCTTAGGATTTGTCCTTCCTAGGCATCGTCATTGTCACTTGGCATTTCGAGGGATCCCTTTTGACATTTAGGGATCAATCCTCTCGACATCAACATTATTCAGGATGTGTCCCTGAATTTGGAAAATTTCTGCACTCATCATCTTGGCATCATCAAAATCTCGACACCCTGGCATCTTGACATCATCAAACCTGACATACTAACATTAGAACACTTGGCATATAGACATACTCGGCAAACACTTGGCATTTGTTTGTGGCTTTTTATCATGTTACTAGTTTTTCAGAAAGATCCTAACACCGGGATTTAGAGAAGTAGCAATGTATCATGATGTTTGTCTTGTCTTTTGACACTCATGTTACTAGTTTCTCAGCGAGAATCTAACAACAGGATTTAGAAAAATAGTGACGTATCATGATAATGGCTTCATTTAGTTCTTTTGGAAATCATGCTGCTATTTTCTCAAGGATGTCCTAGAAACAAAATTTAGAGAAGCAATGACATTTCATGATTTGTCCTTCTTGTCTTTTTTTGCTTGTGGCCGGTTATGACAAAAATACTAGGGTAATTGCGCCCTTAGTATGAGTCATGATCGTCCTTGTTTGTAGCTGCTTGTCTTACATGATGGTATGACCTTGCACACCTTGATTTATGTCATATCATGGTGTTTGTTGGCCATCACAACAATCTGCCCAGTGATGATTAAAAGCAATAAATATAAAAGTCCTATTGTAAAGTTTTGAAGGATTTGGTCTAGGAACTAACATGCATCTTTTTTCATCTTGTTACCTTCTCTTGCCCATCTCACTATGATATCTTGTGACATACAAAAATATAAGTGCATACATAATCACATAGACATTGCATTAGGTCCATACATTGCATCATCCATAGGATTAAAACATATACATTTCACATAGATATTGCATTATACATAGTCATGCATTAACATAACCACAAACATGGCATCCATTCAAATAAATACATTACACATATCATTATCATCCATGGCATAACATCAGTATGATATATAAATAAACATTGCATTATCAGGGCATCACATCATAAGTAACCATCACATGACATACATGACAAGACATAAATAATACCATCATCCATCATAAATGCATAAATCCACATATGCACCACGTTACATACATCATAATGCATAAATCAAATAACATCACATAATACACATGTAGGCTGCATCAAAACTGCATCATATAGCATCATCTCAAAAAAATCAATGTCATAGGATAAAGTGAAGAGATATCCCAAAACTAGAGCTCGCAGGCTCGATAGTCAATACATAACGTGTCATAATATACAAAGTCTGAAACATGAAGCTAAACACAATAAACATGCCCCTATGAAGTACTCTCCTCATCCCCTCGCAACGAAGAATGTGGTGACTGAGGACCTATGCTCGACACTGAGGTAACAGGTGGATCGTTAGCAACCTCTGTCTGTGAAACCAATGTAACTAACATTGATGGCATCATATCCATGGTAACAGGCATCTATGATTACACTGTGGCTTGATTCTATGAAGCTAAAGGATCTATCACTAGAGGCAGACCAAGTACTAATCTATGGCCTGAACCTAATGAATCATGTGAATGCCCTGACCTGTGATTGGAAGAGTGTCTATGATGAGACCTATGACTCGAGGTATGTCCTGAAGAGGTTGAGGCCCCTGCACTGCTCTGACTACCACTGCCACTGCCAACCCCTAACCTGTTGCTACCGCCTATCCTCATCTGTGTCCTAGTCAGGGCGAGATCTCTCATATCGACTGGTATAGACTACTGAATATAACTGCATGTATCACCCAAGCTGTACACTAACCCTACCGAACTCTCGTGCCAAATCTATCGACGATCCTATACATAGTCGAGAAAACTCTGTACACCATTGCACTGCCTCCTACTGGTGGATCACTACCTAATCCCACTCAACTTGAGTCACCTCTAGCTCTGATTGTAGTGCTCTGACCTGTGCAGCACTCTCATCCAATCTCCTTTGTAGTTCTATCACCCTTTGGTCTATCATGGCATCACAAGGCAGCGCTGAGCTAGATGGTATCTCCTCATCTTCCTCCACCATCCTCCATCTCAGGAGTCTCTCAGCCTCATCCATAGCATCATCATCATCTCTATCATCCTCCTCCTCCTCTGTGACCTCCTCGTCATCAAATCCCTCATCCTGAGGCACATCCACATCCACATGCGCTCCCCGCCATTCCCTGCCTCTGCCTCCCTTTGTTCCCCGCTTTATTGCCTTTCATGTTCTCCCTCCTCCTCCTACTCATTGGCCGTTTTCCGTTGATTTGAGATCGACAAGCCGAGATTTATTTTTCTTTTGATTTTATTCTTCCGAAACCCTGCGATTTCGATGTTCGACTGATTTCGACTTTTATGCCCGATCTCTTTGATTTCGATTTCGATTTCGATTTTTCTTTTGCCGATCCTTTGTTATTCTTTTTATGACTGATTTTGATTGATGGTCGGACGATTCTACAATGACACTGGTCGATGTGCCTACCACCACAAGTCATAGTCAACAGTGGTACCTAGATCTACAACTCCACCTCTCCATCCCCACTGTTGGGCTACTAGCCCATCAATCTGGTACTCAAAAAATGGTATAGAAATCAGTGGTCCCCATGCTGGCTTCTTGGAAGATTTGGTATACTTGGTTGTGCCTACCGGTACACCCTGCTGCTCCCCAAACTGTCTCAGTACACACTGTGGTAGGTACATCCCTATAATCAACTGAATTTGCACTATCCTACCAATCAAGTAATGGTACTGTCTGCAAAAGCTGAGGTGGTCATCCTCATCATCCCACTACTGGCAGTCTCTATAGGGCCTCCAGATGAATGAAACCATGGTGTCAATCTGATGGCGCCACCAACCTATCTCTCCCATCCTCATCTGTTGTAGGGAATCAGCATAGTAATAAGCGTAAGGCATCCCCTCGGCTAGCTGTGGTCTCTAGATAGGTCAAAATATGGCCACATGCTCCCAGGCCCATATCATCAGAAGTGGAGTACCACAGCCAATGCTCTGTGCCCTCCTATAGGCCACTTCATGAAGCTAATGGTAAAGCATGCCTAACAAATAGGGCCCCCAAGCATATACTATCCTATCCAACCTTATTCCCATTAACACATCACCCCAACGAATGGGAAACCCGTGTCCATGATGGTCAGGAATCAATATCCAACTGATCAACGTCACCAAAAATGCATCAAACCAAGCATAGTGCTCTGCCATAAACTCCTAGTGGATATTGTATCTCTCAATGCTGAGTCTTGTACCCTAATCATGATAGTAGGTCATGAAGGTCTGATAGCCATGCTAAGGGTCATAGACGATCCTCTCTCCTTGAATTAGTAAACAGAAGATACAGTAGACATCCTCCAACATCACGGTAGCCTCTCATGTTGGCAAATAGAACGAGCATGTCTTTGAATGCCATCTCTCACACAAACTAGTCAATAGTCCCCTATTTTCTTAAATAATAGGCATATAGGAAACATAATATAGACCTAGCCGCATCAACCGTCGGTGCTCTCACAGATTCAGCTAGTCTTTGAACCAGAAGGTCGATGGCCTACTCTCTCACGTATAGATAGGTGCTAGCTATCTTTGTACATGATCAAACAATGTGTCAATACCTTATGGACAATTGTCATTATCATCATTATTACTCAAAAGCATTTAAAATTTGAAAAGCATCAGAATCAACCTTTGTCAAAGTCAAAGTCAAATGTGTCGTGTTGAATTCATTCACATCGTGAAAAGGCGTTTACGTGGTTCTGTACTATAATTGAGGCATGAGTCATTGATTGCATCATTTGGTCCCACACTTGCATCACATTAGAGCATTTGCATCACGCTATATGGCACATGCGTCACTTTATTCGAATGTGTCACTCAAACTGATGAATGTGTCACAAAATGACATATGCGATGTTATAACTCTCAAATGCGACATGATATTACGAATGCGTCACACTTTTTGGAAAATGCATTACACATCTCTGGGCTATCCTATTTACCCCTTACACTTGCATCGTGACACATCAAATTCATCGAATGCAAAGTCAAATGCGGCTTACATGCACGTATATGCGTCATAGCGCATTCATTGTTCACCCTAAAACCCTAATTTTGGCATGCAAAACGATGAAATGACAAGGTGGGTTAGAGGTACATACCATTGGCTTTGCACTCCCTGATCTCCTGAAGGTCTCCACGATCTCACTGCGATGCTCAATCACTGGAATCACAATCCTCACAGAATTCCTCTTCGCTTGTCGCTCTCAAATTTTCTAGGGTAAATAGTGAAAATGAATTGACTTTTACCCCTTTGTCAACCTATTTATACAGTCAAAATGACATTTGTCAACTAGGTTATTACTGGAGACCCCTTTTGACCAACTTTTACCACCCCTTTGACTGCTTTAAACATGTCAAAATATGAAACCGTCTGTGCCATTGTGTCTACATTATGATATTATTGTAGACACATAAAAATGACCTAGGCCTGCAAGCTCTATTTTTACCACTTTCATCCTAGCATAATTATGACATTTAATTATGTCCTTGGTCCACATTCGACTATTAATTAAATAATTTATAATTATTTAATTAATTCATATCTCTTTTATTCTTCATAGTTATTAAATGAATAAATTTTATTTATTTATTCAATACGTCACTAAGGGTCTATTATCTTCTTACAATTAAATAAATTTATTAATTTATTTAGTTACCTTTGTTCATTTATTCTTATTGATTATTAAATAAATGAATTTCATTTATTTATTTAATATGTCACTAATTCTCATAATTAAATGAATTTATTAATTTATTTAATTATTAATCATATCCTCTAAATTAAATAATTATCTTTAATTATTTAATTGTCAAAATTAACATTTCCCTCATTTTAAATAAGTGAAATTATTTAAAATGATCTCACATTCTTGATTGTCAATTCATTTTAGTAAAGAAAATCTAAAAACATTATTTATTATCAATAAAATCCATATTTTCAACTAATTTTAATTCAAAATGGTAATCTTCTTTCAAAAATCATAATTGAGCAATTCTTGATTTTCCAAATTTGCTTTCTAGAAAGTTCCTTTATCTTATTGATTTTTGAATCTCACAAATCAAGCAGTCTTTGTCTTCTTGAATTTCAAAAATATTTATCTTTTTGACTAATTATCTCATTTATTCTCGACCGTCGATTCAATCTTCTCAGATGACATCTCGACCACTCATTTAATGATTTTTCCCTAACCTTGATTAGGGATTGTCACATGAAATCTCATCCAAAAATTTTAGGCTTTCACCATCTTTTAATCTCATCCATCCATCCAAAATTGTATTTTCTATAAAATGACAATTTTGCTCACATTTTCAACTACTCACACTCATATTTACATTTTTTCTTTGCAACATTCAGAATATTTTGGCATATTTTTCTTAGGCATTATAGTCATTTTCTCATAGGAATAGACATTTATATTTCAAATCCTTCAAAGCTTGTTTAGGACTTTGTCATAGTCTTTGGTATCAAATTTGCTCACACACTCGATCTGAGGGCAACAATCAACAAGTTAGAAGGTGCTATGAAGGTGAACAATGGAAGCTTCAACGAATGACAAGTATAATAATTCTTGTTGTAGTTTTCATTATTCTTGATAGCTTCTTTAGGTTTGTATGCTTTAATATTTAATAATCTAACCTTAGGAAATTAACCCATTGATACAATTATCTTTTTTCTAATTCAAGGAATTAGTTAAATCACTTTGATAGAATCATAGGTTTGTGTAATTCGGATGAGGATATGATAATGAATTTTGGTTTTGGATATTTGAGTATGATGCTATAATACAATGTTGTGGTAGCTCTATGATTCTAATTTTTTAGATGCTATTATTCATCATGGTTTTTGTTGAATTGGACTTCATACCCCTGGTTAAGGCACTAGTCTAGGATCTATACTTATATTGCATATTCATGTTCTTTCACAAACACTACATTCTAAATCATTAAATATTTAATTTCTAGTTGAAATATATGCCAAGTTGAAGTCTATCATGCTTTGTTGCTTAGGAAACAATTAATTTAGAAATAATTTTCTAGATATTTACATTCATTGAATTTTTAAGCAATTATGTGTAGAGATTATCTATCATTTACAATGTAAAAGGTTAATTAGGATCTTAATTACATTGTGTGGGATCACCCTCCTAGGTTTTACAGAGCCTAAAGTGAAGGGGAAAAGTTAATATAGCTTTCACTCAGTTGTTGGAAAATCTCTCCAATTAGCTAACCATTGGAAGATGGAAATTCCATGGGATATTTGATATATTAGTTTGGATTTTTAAAAACACCAAAAAATTGGTGACTCTGATGGGGAATAACTTTTGCTAAGTCTCTAGTTCAAGATCAAGATTTGAAGTTAAAGTCATATATTTTAAAAATGTGTTTATCCATGAGAGAATTCATTAATTTTCCCAACCATTTGTCAAATTGAAGTATGTCTACCAAAGATCTAAGAAGAATTTGCATTCCTTTATCAAGTTTTTATTAAATTGTTAGGGGTCTATCTTGGGAGTCTTTATGCCTATAAATTTCTTCAAATCTATTCAAGATTCATAAACATTTTCATAATTCCCATTAATTTGGGTGGTGACTCTAAGTCTTTGTGCCAGTGCATTGGATTCATTACAAGAAGTTGAGAAGGATAAAAATGAATAAGTTACAAAGAAGAAATGAGGAAGAACAAAGATCACATGAAGAAGCACCCTGATGAAAAGCTAGAAGGTGAACTACAAAATATTCCCAAACAATAATTGAAACAAAAGGATACTAATAAAGTAAGTCTACCCCACATCCTATTCTTGAACTTGCTCACTTTTCTATCAGCAATCATAATAGTCATGAAATCCATCAAAATTTTCTAGGACTAGATTATGAGGATGAAGAAGATATAACAAACAAATTAGTTGTAAGCATACATAAATCTAGGCCTAGACAACGAAGAAGTAGGAACTTAAAAGCATTCAACATAATGTTTCTTCTATAAATGCTATTGCTGGTGGTCTTTTCCCTCCCACATCAAATGGTTATTCTCCTTTTCCACCTAATCTACTAACTAGGTCCACTGACAATGCTCAAGACCTTATAGATTTGGAAAATACCTCATATTCTAATAGTACTGTTGTTAAAAACCAAGATCAGACATGCAAACCAAAAAATCTTCCACATAAGAGAAAATAAGAAAAATAAAGCTATT